>CM020025.1:69128881-69171381 GCA_009769605.1 Bucorvus abyssinicus
CCCATGTAAAACTAGCTATTATGCTTGTAACATTATAGAGAACACTGAGTCATGTATCTTGTATCAGACTTGAGTCTGCAGCATGGTAGTCGCTGAAGAACATTATTGGAAGTAGAGACAGGTTGTTCAGGGGTTGAAGAATCAAAAAAAAAAGGAAGGCTGTTCAACCAGCAATTTTGAAATCAAGGTGTGATGACGGTGTTTTAGTGATGCTTTTTCTGGAAACATCAATTTTAAGACATTTACTTAAATTATACTCTAAATTTATCTAAGAAAGTTTAATGTAAATTTTGTAACTTTTTAATTGATCGTCTATTAGCAGTTTCAAGTATTTTTCTAACACAGAAGACAAAACCTGCTGGAAATTCAGGTGTTCAGTGTCCAAAGTTCAATTAAGAAGGCACTAAAAGAGTGAGAAACAATAGGGTTTTCATTTTTTCTTGTTCTTCATTTTGAATTTAGTAATAAACTTTGATCTTGTAATCAGAACTTTGTGAATGGGTGCACATTGTTCCACTGAAATCCCTTGTCTTTGCTCTTACGCAATAAACACACATTTTAGCACTACGACCTTACAGGACGTTTGGCAAATACATTATGACCCTTTTAAAACTTGTATCGAGGGAACAGCTCGTGTGAAGCCACATTGAATTCACTGGCACTTTGGGCAATGGATTGAGTTATGTGTTGGATCAGGATCATGTAGGAATTGCACAAACTGAAGGCACTCCTATAAACAAAGAATTTTTAAAAACTCCAATTTTGGCTGATCATAAAGAATATATCCCAAACATAGCCCTCAAGATACTAGTAGTATTAGAGAAATTAATTTCTTTGCCAAAAATAATTTTTTACAATTGCAGCTGATAGAGATTCTGTTCAGCTCCTAAAAGGTTAAAATTTAGATGGGGAAAAGAAGAAAAGAAAGGGTAAAAAGCCCATCTGGCCTTAAAAAAAAAAAAAAAAAAAAAAGTGTACCAATTTTTAACCCAGATTTGAAAACTGCCAAGTTACAATAAACACCTGAAGACCTGGGTTTATAATGGAAACTGCAAGTGACCCCTCCTTGCAATGGAACCTGGACAATAACAATTTACAGAGCAGCTGAAAGTCATTCATAACCCGCTGAATAAACCGACTCTAAAGCATGAGAAGCAACAGCATTGGTGAGAACGTGCTTCAAAGACTAACGCAGCAACTTGCGAGATTTTCATACGAAAAAATTTAAGTGTTGCCTTTTTTCTAAATGGCTTTTTCAAGCATATTGTAATTTCCTGCCACTGCCCCCATCCCTCCCTTTGCAGATATCAAAATAGAGGGAGCTTGTTCTTCCTAGGGCTAAATTCCACAAACTACAGTTCCAATCTCAACAAAGGAATCAGAGAAATGGCATGAGGGCCACACCTACACTGCCTGGGCAGTCTAGAGACGGGCACCAAGTTTCTCTTTTGCAATTTCTTATATCCTTTGTCATGCTCTGTATTCTCTGCACATACTCTTTGGAAAAAAAAAAAGGGAGGGGGGAGGCATCCATAAATAAGAAGTGGATCACTTATGTTCAAATTCCCCCTGTCAGTCCTAAACAGGAGACACAATGCGTAAGGAGAAAAAGGCATGTAGTAGGAAACTTAAAATGCAATGTGGCTTATTGTCTCTACAGAAACAACTCAGGATAAAGTTTGTCAAAGTACTTCAGAGGTTTAGGAATTAATCCTATTTTCAAAGGTCAGTTAAGAAATTACAGGTCTGTCCATCCTCTTTCGATAAAACCTGGGCTCTAGAGGTCAATCTAGGCTCTGGAGAGACTGTGGAATTAAAAAGCTCCATAAGTATTTGTGGGATCTGGGTCTAGTTTGTCCCTTATTTCTAAGGTTTGGCTTACTATTATAGAAGACCATTTCCAACTTGTATTTCTTTTAAGTGATGAAGTAATGGGTACATACCTTAAGTATCTGTTTTGTCTCTAACTACATCTCACCTTCAGCAATCTCCTTCCCAACAAACATTAAAAACTTCTGCCCTATTTTTGCTTCTGAGTTTTTATGGACCCTACAAGCAAGTGGAGACGTCAACTCTGAATTAAGCAGGCAACCAGTCCCCATCCTTCAGTAAATTCAGGCTATCTTCTGTGCAGGATCAAGACTGGTGTCTGCAAGTTTCATCGGCTCCTTAGCTGAGAAAAGTTAGCTACTAACTCAGAGTTTGACTGGAGATTAAGGGTTGGCACACAGAAGCCACGAGCTGGAACATAGATACGAAAAAATTAGGTCTCTGACAGAGAGAAAGGGGATTTGAGGAACTCCTTAGTGCCTAAGATGTGGCAGTCTGGGTGCCTCTGCAGGAGGCTGAACACAGGGTCCCTCCTGGACATAGTAGAAGCACTGAAGCTCATGTCTCCATTCGTGCCCTCTGTGGAAAGAAAACAGCGTGTGATTTCTTAACCATAAGGACAAGTGAGGGCCAAATGAGGATTATGCTTGGAAATTGCTTTTATGAAATACCCTGTAAGGGGACTGTCTTGGCACCATCTTTAGGGATATAATGCCACCTACTGAATAGCCTCTAGTGCAGCCGGGAGCTTCCAAGCTTTTCCCAGGGGATTCACAGTTATGAGATCCAAGCCTGACCATGAGTTATGAGAAAGTCAGAGCCCTAGCAAGTGGGATGGCTTTAGGCTATTTGCCAATAATTAGCTATCTGTATTGATTCATTTCTGAAAATTACCATTTTTATGGGCACCTGGTACCCTATTAGAGAACTAGCTATACCTAATTTTCATCTTATTGTAGGGGGGACTCTATAACAACTGCTTTGAAAAGTATTCTATCCATCACCATACGTGATTCCTGCCATGGACTCAGAGACTTCATGGAGAGTCAACAAGATTCTCTGGTAAGAGACCACGAAGAGTAACAGAGTGAAGAACTTGAAATTAAAAAATCCAAAGGTGATGGTTAAGGACAAATGAGTTTTATACAGGGTTGTTCTATACTCTTGTAGAAATGTGCCGTTGCATAGTTCTGAAGTAAGAATACTCACCATTAGTACAACCACGGAACAAGGTATCACCAGTTCCTACGTACCCCATTTCTTCTGTTTTAGGCCTTATACAAATAGTACCTTCAAACCCTAAAACTAGTACAAAAAACGTATATTGTTTCTCCCCTCCCTGTGGTGTGCTTCCCTAAATATGCACATAATTCACAAATGAAAATTAATTCAGCAGTTCAAAATCCTTGTGAGAAAGAAGGACTCATACCGTCTCAGAAAGACAAAGCTGAAACACTGATTCTGCAACTTTAAAGAGGCCCCACCCACTTTAGGTAGCTAACATTTTCTAATTCCTTCCTAAGCACTTGGTATCTCATGGTTCTTTATACGCTGAAAGCACAGTTCCCATTCATTTCAGGAGGGAGTGTTTGGTACCTTTGCCAACCTGACCCCAGGTGCCTTACGTTAGGAATTCACAAACAAAGAGCACATAGTTAGTAACTATAAAAAGGAATAAAAAGAGATAAAATCGTATTTATTTTTCAACTATAAAAATTGAATACTTTGACCAGAAGACTATCCTTGCTTTTCTTTCTGTGATATCTTGTGTTAATCACTTTACATCTCTCATAAAGGAAGAGGTATGGATCCTGTAGTTGCTAGCTTTTTCCACCATATAGTTCAATCATTTTCCCAAGGTAGGTTTCTCTCATGCAGTGCATGAGGCAGGTGACTGTGTTATTAAGAGCAGTATCATGATTTGTATTCCTAAGAGAAGTGAATTGAAGTTGTATGCAAATGCAATAATTTCCATACAGGAAATACCAGTATACTTGGCTTTTCATCACAAATAGTTTTAATGTAACTCCTAAACTGAAAAGGAAAAAAAAGAAAAAAGAAAGGATAAAATTAAAAAGTCTAAAACAGGGAATCACGTGGACTTTAAGATTGCTTAAAGCAACCTCGAGTCTCTGGACCGTAGTCCAGAACAGTGTTAGTGCCCCTGGCAGTTACATGGGCAGAAATACGATGCCCACTTTCCTGATAGTTCCACTTATTGAAGAAAACATGGGACTCCTAAATTTTGTTTGTACCATCATCTTCCTTACAGTTTTCTCTTATGTAGACCTTTTCTGCTCCTCTCTGACTACTGTCTTCTGCCTTAGCTCACCTAGCTGTCTCTTGGTGCTGATTTGCTATTTTACTTTCATGTCCCGCAGCTCTTCTCTCCCTTTTATTTTATTTTCCCCCCTTGAAATGCTGAGCTAGGGGGCACAACAGAGCTTTGAAGCCCCTCCTCTAAGAGCTTCCGGGGTGCCTAGGTGGGGATAGGTGAGAAACACCGAGTTTGCTTTCAGGCCATGGGCATGGCCACAGGGCAGCCCAGGCAGACAGGAGGAGGAAGAACAGGGAAAGGATTAGAGCATTTAAGTGGCAGCTGAATCTTGGGAAAATATAAAAGTTAAGCTCTGAAGTCTCTACTGATGCATATGAACCAGAATCCCTGGGAGGCTCTTAACTTTGTCAAATTTGGACAGCTTTTCACAGGGATATAAGGATTCATATCCCTAGCATGAGAACGATTTTTTTTTACATGACCTTTTATATCCCACTCAAAAGAAGGAAACAGTAGAAATTTGCAGTCAGGATTTTTTCTTTTTTTTTTTTTTTAAAACAATGGACAAAGCAACATGTTTTTCTCTTAGTTCTTTGTTCTCAGAAATAGCTGAGCAGTTTTAACTGAAACTCAGAAAACGAAAGAGGAGGAAGGGAAGCCTGAGGCAGACTTCTGCTGTAGAAAATTTCAGTGCAGATTCTGAAAGTCTGGCAAAACTAGAAACAACTGAAAGCAGGTCTTTGTAATAGAGCACATTAGGTACCTTTAAATTACAGACACCCAGAAATTGGTGTGGAAAGCTGCAGCTGTTTCATTGTCTCCAGCCTTCAATTGGTGATCTCAAATAAATGCCTCAACTTCTTAGGAGATCTGCTGGGTTCACAGCATTTTTTTTTGAAAGTGAGGCTGATATCTAAGGCATTTAGATACGAATTGATGTGTCAATTTTAGGCACGCATTAAAAAAAGTAAATTAGGGCTAGGAGCATTTAGATAAGGACCGAAGCTGGGGAGCCATCTTTCTGCTGAACCACCACCACTACTGCCTTTAGCAACCATGTCTATATCTGCAAGACTCGCTGACTGCTAGTGTCCACACCTTTGGAAGGGTTTTGTGTTTTGTGCTTACAATTAGCATCCATCTTTCTGGACATAGATTGCGGAGCGTGCCTCTGACACTGAATCTCAGCAGGTTTGTCTCCATTCAAACTTCTGAGAGGTGTACATCTCTGGGTCCCATGGTATGATATATTAGAAAAACCTTCAGAAACCTGGGGGTTCACTGTCAGTTGCTTGTGGAGTTTGTGAAGCTACTCTGGGTTTTTGAATGCCTTTTGCTCAGGAACAAATGGGATGGGTAAAACCGTGAACTGATAATCAGAATAAAGTCACCATATAAAGATCTGCTTGGAACATGAAATTCTAAGGAGAGCCTGTATGTCTTTGTTTGAAGAAGGGCTTCAGAGTAAGAGCTGGACAAAGTGTGGATTAAGGTCCACATAAGGCAAAGGCTGTAATTCTAATATTAACTAGTTTCTGCATAATTAAATATTTCTCATTTTGAACAGTGGCTGTGAGCTCCCTCTGTCCTTGGCAAAGTTGAAAGTCTAATTTTATGGCTTTGGCTCTTCTCTGGTGAACTGCAAGTGTATATTAAACTTTTCCTGTTATTTTTTTTTTAACTTTCCTCGATGTGAGTGGTGCTCTGAGAGGGAGGCTTGTTATTTTGTTTATTGCAGGATGTTGGATGATGATTAGAGAAACAATTAATGTCTTTCATCACTAAAATACATGAGAGCAAAGAGCTGAAAACACTAGGAAACGTCCACCTTTCTCAAACTTTGATGTTTGGCGTCTTGGCAGTCTAATACTAGTTTTGTGACTGCAGGTTATTAACAAAATTGGATTATTTCCAGAAGTTTATGAAAGCTGATACATTTTCAATTGTCTAGACTTTGCTAGGCAACCTTAGATTATGTTATGACTGTGAAAGGTGGATTTTGAATTAGCCAACTCTGCCACATCTAGATATGAAGTATGTGTAGCCGTGTTCATTTGTTGAACCTGGGCTAGATTGGCCTGTGAGACAGTAATCTGGTCTTTGCATCCACTTTTGCTCAGTGTCACACACAAACCAGTTAGCATGAGTGGCACAAACTCCAGTGAGACTCACCTTTCTCTCTATTTCTTGTTATCTTGGTTAGTGTTCGAGACAAGTGTGTGGAAGGCAGCAAAATAGTGAAGATTCAGCCCAAACGAGAGTGACAGCGGTGGGAGTAAGGCTCGGAGAAAGAAACAGAGAGCATGTTGAGAAACTGCCCAGAATCAGGGAGTGCAAGTTGTGCTTCTTTTCGTCTGGAACCTCACAAAATGCCTTTGAGAAATCCTTGAAAAATGCGTCTCACAAGATGTGGATTTGAACATTGTCCTGATTTTCTTGGATCCTAGGAACACGATAAAAATCTGAGCCGGTGCCTTACTCTGGCCAAAAGGTTTTCTTTGGTCTTCCATACGTAAAAGGTAGCTGTTGTCTAAGACCTACTGTTGGCATCTGCACCTTTCCCACTTTGAAACTTAGGTGTTTATGACCTACACCTTAAAATAATTCAAATGCTGACTCCAGTGCAGACTGTGGCTGTCTCTCTGTAGGATGTTATAACATACCTCGGCTCTTTGCAAGGTGCTTGCGGTTCAAAACTAAGTAAAAGTTATTCAAGATTATTTCAGCTGGTCCTTTTAACAAGCTATCTTTTAGGTATCAGTGTATTACCATAGATATCATCTGCAGAGGTACATAAATGATCAAGCTTTTCTCTTAATAGAAAGGAAATGTTGATAGGGGGTTTCCATGAAGATTCTTTGATTTCAGAATTTATCCTCCCTGAGGTCCAAAATAGCCAAATTTAACTTTCAGAACATGCTGCAGAGCTTTTTTTTTTTTTTTCCCTGAGCTTTTGCTGAGGGTTGAAGAACATGAGGCAAGTTGGATTTTTTTTTTTTGTGTGTGTGTGATTCTGTGTTTATTTGATTTATGTGGGCAGGGAGTTATTTGGGCTAAGCACATAATTTTGTTTTTTATGAATATTTTTAATTAGTTATAAGCTCTCAAAACTTTGGGATAAAGACATTTCATTTATACTTGGGAAAAATGAATGAAAACGATTATATACTTAAGCCTTTTTTGTAATGATTTACTCTTCCTTGTAATTGTGTGTAGTGAACAGATTATCTTTTATTTTATGATTCAGTTTTCCTTTAAGTGCTACTTCTCTTTTCTTGGCACATCAGAGAGAATCTGTTGAATTTAACTGGCTCTCCTTAGGCTCATGATCTTGTTTGCCAGGTTAGTTTTATGAAATTCTCTTACCTTTTTGGGAAAATGAAATGATTTGTGGTTTGGGCTGAAATATTTCTGATCAGCCCTTCCAAATTCTGAGGGAAACTCCTTGGCAGAGCAGCCTCGTAGCTTTAAGAGTTCTATCTCTTGGCTGGGAAGCTGGAAAGGTGGATGCTCTATCCTGAGCTGCAGATTTGGCATGCCACGTGGAATGCCACATTCCCCAGAAATTTAAGATTTGTGAAATACTCACTTAGTGGCTGCTCAGTGGAAAATGATCACAAAGTAATCACGGTTAATTCTGTCACTTTCTTTAAAAGAGGAAAATGCACAAATTAACAGAATATATGAAAAATATGATGCTGTCCACCCGCCTTTTTTTGCCAGCATGAGACTTTTCCCTATTTGGTTCAATTAATTAGTGATACATCTATCATGAATAAGTCTTATTTTCTCTTCCCCTTCCTCCACACAGGCAGCTTCTTCTGCTCATCCCACTTAAACAATTTAAATTAAAACAAATATGAAAATATTTCCCTTTAATTAGTATTTGTATTTAGCTTGCATTTCTTTCACTTTTCAGTTGTCATTAGTGTGTATAAAGATAAAAACAGAATAAAAGTTAATATTCAGGCTCATATGCCAAGTTGTGCAATACAGATATTGCTGGAAATGACTAACAGCAGTCTTACGAAGTGGGTGTACGTAACATGCAGACTATAGGTGCTCATTTTTGTGTTTGTGAGTGGGCTTTCTGGAAGCAACTCAATGACTAAGGAACTAGAACTCCTAAATTGGGCTTTTTTTTTTTTTTTTTTTTTCAGTTTTCTCACCCTACTTCTAATAGAAGCTGAACCCAAACTTCGAATGTTGGCATCCTTAAGCACTGGTAGAAGGGTGAGAAATTCAGGTTGCTGTTTTGTCAGTTCAAACATTATGGAAATGGAATGTATTTTTATATTATATCTATATTTGATATGTGACATCAAACGTTTAGGGCTTCTTTTTTTGATTCTACTTATTTTGCTCCTGGATTTGCTCTATTTCTTTGCAGACATCTGCGACTAAAATTTTAAAAGTCCTACAAATTGTCTGTGTCCAAAAAAGTAGGCACGGGGCAGTAAAATTAAAGAGAACTAATCTGCAGAGAATCACATAAGGAAATTTGTTCAGATAAACTGGCAAGATTTTACGAGTAAAATTCCCAAGAATTGTTCTCTTAGGCTCTGTTCTTCAGGGTGAAATACTTGTGTTTTAGGAAGCAGTTTAGAGAGATACTGCTTTTTTATTTGGCTGGTGTTGGTGGAGGAAGAGAATATGAGAGTCCAAAATCATGAATTTACAGTGTAAGATTATTCAGAAAAGAGTAATCCATAGATCCATCGTACAAAATTATATCATGTGACACTGGGGAGCAGCTTGTTTCCTTTGTCAGTTGCTGTAGATGGACTGGGCATAAAGTTGAGGAAAGGCTTCAGTGTTTAAAATGATGTCTCTTCCTTTTCAGGTCATTCAGATCAAAACTTGCTATTGGGAAGGTGGTCAGGTCTTCTAAGCTGTGGTTACCCGAGAATTTGGGAATTGTGCCTTTTGCTGTGCTCTCACAAGCAGTCTGGGCTGGAGCTGAGATAAGCCATATTGCACAGAGCACAAATATCTGAGTTTCAGCTAGTAAAGCTTTGTTTATATTTGTGAGTATTTTTTGTTTGTTTGGGGTTTTTTGGTGGGTTTTTTTTTTCTTTTTTTCCCTGATCCATTTCCTAAATGCCTCCAGATATTATGGAACCTGGATATAATCCTGAAGAAATTCTATTTTGGATTATTTAATTCTCATAAAATCCCGTGAAAAACATTATTGTGTGAACATATGTGTCATTTCATTAATTAGACACCCGTGGAAAGAATGTAAATACATGAATATCATGTAAACCAATCTGAAATTAGGGGACATCCTGCTAATGAGAGAAATTTCTTTCGCCTTCCATTGAGAATAAGAATCTGATCTAAAATTTTCTTTTTTAAAAACTCCAGGTCCAATTTATTTCCTATAACAGAAGAGAAAGGGACTCCATCAAATCCATCAGAATGAGCCATTTTTAAGAGCACATTTGAGTAAATGGACTTCTGGATAGTCTCTGAAAGTGAAATAATAGTGGTGGAGGGGGAAAAAAAAAAAGGGTGTGTGTGTGATGATTCTAAAAGCATCTTATTATAGTTTTAATTTAGATGGGCTTTGGTGCTAATGATTCATTAGGTTATGCCCTTTAAATGGTCTTGTCTTGAAAATGCCAACATTCTGAAGCGGAGTTGAATATATTTCTCAGACATCAGAGCTTGCACTTGTTATTAAGATGGGCTTTTTATTTTTTTAATTTAAGAACATCTTGTAAATTATATACGCTGCGCAACTTTTGCAGTTTTGCTCTCTGCCTCTGGACTGACTGGGGGAGGTAGTAACACACTGAATTAATGTCTGTGTTTCATTACTTGAAGTAACGCTGTGGTGATGAGATATCTGCAAGGCTCAAAAAGATGAATGGGAATTATCATTTCAAGTCCCAGCTACTTAAAGAACACAGAGGAAAGCAGGAAAAGACTGGTATATGCAGGACTTTGAGGTATGTAGAGTAGAGGCTGATTGGTTACTATTCTTTCTTTAATTTCTCATGTTTGCATGACAGCATGTTAGCATTTTTCCTTGTTGCCTTAATGCCAAGTCTTGTAGCGGTGTGAGGAAGGTGACTTAACGTGAGTTGCTTCTTTGCCAGATCTTTCATATAAATTTTATATTTTTTGATGATTTTTTTTTTCACTATCTCTGCAGCCCGTGGGAGCGGAGGTGACAGGACAGAACTTTCCTGTGCTGTGCACTGCACAAACCCAGAGCAGCCGTGGAGGCGGACGAAGGGGAGACGAAGGGAAAACAGCTCTGCATGTGGCAGTTTTATGTTGAAGCATTTGGTTTTTTGGGGTGCCTTGGGAAGAGTTTTGAAAAAGAAAGGTAATCAGCATGGCTTTGTGGGTGTTTGCAGAGAACTCTTTCAAAACCTTTGATGTACTATGAGAAAACACATACACTGGCAGCCTGGAAATGTGACAAGTGGCTTGTAAAGAATGACATCATGACCTGATGGTGAAAGAGAAATCATAGGGTAGGGGAAAACAAATATCTCATGTCTAATGCAATAGAAAGGAGGAACCAGAGAGCACAGTGCGAGAAATTACATGAGCCCATCCTAAAACAGTGGACTTCAGATAATGGACTTCACAGCACTGTTTTGCATGAATATAAGGGGAATAAGGTTGCATAAGGTCAAGGCCAGGGGAAAGGCAGTTGCTGTAACTATGAAGTAATTGGCATGAGTGTATAGAAAAGTAGACCTCAGGACTTGGAAGGAGTTTAAATGTGAGCGCATGGAGATCCAAGTCAAAACTGACAACCAAATTATTGACCAGACTGACAG
The DNA here is from genome assembly GCA_009769605.1 of Bucorvus abyssinicus. NCBI lineage: Eukaryota > Metazoa > Chordata > Aves > Bucerotiformes > Bucorvidae > Bucorvus > Bucorvus abyssinicus. Next base: position 69,139,790 of record CM020025.1, read on the forward strand.
GACCATGATCGTGTTTGCAGTGATTGATTGCAAAGGGAGGTGTTGAATCCGCACTGGTAGCGAGACACCCATGAGAGGGAAACTGGCTTAGATCCTAACTCAGACAGAAGAGGAGGGGTCTGGAAAACAGAACTGGTGGATTCATGAACTGCTCGGGTGGCTGTGTTTAAAGAGGAGACTACTCAGAGGGAGAGCTTGCCTTCACTGAATTACACAAGAAATAAAAAATCTAGGGTGAAAGATCATCTGAATTGGAGATGTAGCGGAAAAAAACCCTGACACTGAAAAGACAAAACTTTGTAAGAAATTTCCATAAAGGTTTGAAGCTGGAAAAATAGACTAACAAGCTTAGACTGCTTGCTGAAAACACTTGCTGTCATTATGGTCAGTTCTCTAAATTCTTTAACAATGATTATAATTCAGGATGTGATCTCTTAAGCTGCTCTTCAGGAGTTTGGCTCCCCAGACCACCTGTCAAACTGAAAGATTAAATGGCATTGATAAAAAATGAGACAGATTAGAAAGTACAAAAATCACTTCCTCCCACCCTTTTTTTTTTTTTGAGAATGGAAAAATGGAACACCTCAATGAACAGGAGGGTTTAAAGAGAAGAGGATGTATTTATTTCAGGTGACAAATGCAAAAGTGCAATTAAGTTGTGATGTTAAACATTAAGAGACTAGCTGAGATTATTAAGAACTAAATCAAACTATACATGCAAGATGAAATTAAAACTGCAGAACTTAATCCAAAAGTCTTTTCCAGAAGGATACTATTGAGAGTCAGGGATGATTTTGCTGCAGTAAAGAAATTATTTAAATTTAATCTTTTCTTCTGATTATTATTTTTATGTACTCCAAATGTACTCATAGCTTCACATAGCTTTTATACATCTCTGTTTCAGCATATAGATAACCTGTGAATTGATGACTGTGAGTTTGGTTTCAAGTTATTTCTATTCGGTTATGGCATAGGAGGAAATTTTTGTTGAACAGATGATCGTAAACTTTAGAATTAAATTTTCAGTAAAAATTTTCCTTTTTAAAAATTCTGATTTTTCTCTGTGCTAATATTTTATGAACATTTATCCTTAAAAGGTTTCATTAAAGTCCTTGTGGAAAGAGTTTATAAGGACTGGCTTTGCTGTGAAAGACATGCTAAGGAAGTTCAAACAAAAGTTTCTGAATAGATTTATCCTTTGCTTGTTCATCTTCTGCCCTTAGCATGACACTTACAAATCAGAAAGTACACATGAGTTAATGTCTTTTAGTTCTCTCTTTGGTAAAATATAATATTAGGGTTGAATGCTAGAAACTGCTGGCTTTTTCTTTTAATCTCTTGATGAATATCATACAATACCTTCACTTTTCTATCTCCTTTTTCTCTACTGCTTTCCTTCCTTTGTACCCCCAAAACTATTCTGTCCTGTCCTTATTTTCAGTGTTACATTAGCAGTGAGTAAGAATAGATGTGATAATGCTGGTGAAAAGTAGGCCTTTTGGCTTTCTTTTGCAAATAATTATTCTTCTACATGCCCAATTATTCTGCACGTAATTCCGTTTAAAGAGTAAATTTTGAAACTTCTGCACTGTTTAGACTTCGGGAAACATACCTTGAGAGGATATTTAGGAGACTCACTAAAGGACGTCCTTTTTAAAAGGTGGAGCAAACTTGGGTATAGCTAAAGATCAAACACTGTTCTGCTGCTTCAAAAGTACAGTAACCTTTAAAAAAAAAAGACCAATCCACATTAAAAACAGCATCTGTAGGTTCACACTGTGTTATGAACAGTCTAGTTTCATTAAAGCAACAAGGCTGTTTCATTGACAATAAGCTCATTGACAAGGTATGCCTGTGAGAGTGGTAACTAACTACCAGGGTGCTTGACACACTTGGGATTTTACTCTATTAAACAGCTACGGTTACTTCACAGACCTCAGAAAATATATGAAATGGCCTTTGCATTTATTTTATGCTAGAGGGAGCTGCATATTTGGAACTTTAGGTATAATTATTGTGTAATCTCTAATTATAAAGATTGCACAATATAGAATTGTGAAGTAACTAAACATCAGAAGCAAAGGAGTCTATTAACATGTTCCTCCAAATAAATAGATAGATTTCAGAAACTTAATAATGGAAGTTTGTTAGGGCATCAGCTAGCACTTGTTTAAAGACTGGTGCCCCGTAAGAGTGTGAGAGAAACAGTGCAATGACAGAGTTAGTGATCCAAGTTGTATGAGGGATCAGATTCATTAGAAAGTGAATCCTTTGTGATGGTCAAAGTGACATTTTTCAAAAGCATAAAGTGTTGACCTATTGTCATTGATTTCAGTGGGAATGGAGTTAGACTGCTTTTGAAAAGGGAATCCATATTTTCAAGTGTATTGAACGGTTCAGAATTCGTGCCATTTCTGTAGTAGTGAGCCCTTGGCTTTTACATTTCCATAAAATCCCTGTCAAATACAGCATGCAACCAAGTCATTGCTAAGCAGTGGTTCCTAACATGTGGGCAATCTTGGGAGGTAACTCAAACATTAGCAATTAGCATGTTTTGTCACAGTGTTATTTTCAGAGTGTACAGTTTAATTAAAATAGGTAGCAGTGAAACAGTCAGCTGTTTAAACATCAGAGAGATACCTCAGGATTTAAACTGGCTGGGGTTTATAGTGGCATGCATTTTGACAAGTTTAGCTAGGAAATATTTCAGAAGTGGTTAAGTTACGTAGAAATGTAAGTCCCTGTGACTTTGAATTAATTAACTAGAGGGATTTTCAAAAGTTGCCCAGCTACCAAAAGTGTTATTGCATAACCAAGTAGTTGGGTATGTCACTGTAATCTATTATGTATATTTAACCTATAGCAAAATGAATTCATTATCTTGTGATATTGCTAGGAGTTTATATTGCTTTCTTGATCATTGAGAATTAAATGGTTCTGTGACTCAGCTACCTGATCTGGGAAACAGCGTCTGAGTATGAGAAGTATGGCACCTAAATCCATAGTTAGATAGCCAAATAGGTGGTCTGAGATCTCGCTTTTGGTACCCACAGGAACTGGACTTGGATAATTGTGAATGTCTCAACAGTATAAGGTTTATGCCTGCACATAAAGTTCGACTTCGTACATGATATATAGCCATAGATTTCTATGCACACACCTGTACATCTACATATGTGTAGGCATTTTTGAATACTATTAATGAATCTAAATATGTAGAAAAAAAGCATAGGAATTCTAAGTTTACAGTGGTTTAGGGTATTTTGGGAGGGAGGGAGTGTTGGGGTGAGTATTCTCAGTGGACTAGGATTTCCGATATGAAATTTACCAGCAGTGTAAATAACTATTCCCAGCACAACATTAGACCTAGAATTTAATGTCATAACACAAGCGCTTCTTCCTTTTTTTTTGTGGACATTTTATTTTCCCATACCATGAACTTCTAAGGCTTGATTTTTCAGAAAGAGCATCCACAGCTCCTGATGAAATCAGTGGAAGTGTGGGGGCTTAACATTTCTAAAAATTTGGCTCATTTCTGTTCATCAAGTATTGGTTTCAAATGAATTTCTATAGAGATATGTTTTAATAATTGGGGCAGTTTAAATTAAGGTTTTTCAGAATGTCTCTGTTAGGCAGTTGTGAGCCTTTTAACAGAGAGAACAGAATCTGCCTGATATCTTCCCCATTTGAATTGTCACTTTCTTCCTCCCTATGCCTGATTATACAGCCATAAGTTGAGTAAAAATTCCCATTTACCTAATTGGGTTATTGAATGTCAAGCCTGTTTGCTAAAGATTGTAAAAGATGAGAGTAATATTTGCATTAAAAAAATCCTTTCTTGCCTTTCCCTTGTTTTTCCTTTCTGCATTTGGCCAGCTTCATGAAACATGGGATAAGATGTGAGCATCCTTCTTATTTCTTTACAATAAGTGAGAGTTTGACTGCATTTCCAAGAATAAATTTTGCAAGGTTGGTCCGTGTCATACGCAACAGTCTATTGTTGGAATGAGAGTATGGGTGAGGTTAAGGAGAGCCTGGGGTTGCCTTTCGAGGGATGGGAATCTGCAGCTGCCTGCTTTTCTCTGTCTGGATGTCCCATTAAGGACAAGTGGTGTATCGGCTTTCCCTGATAAGCTGTTTTTGGTTATTTGCACATCTTAAGCTGAGCCATCACATCAGCACGAAGAGTTGTTACCAAAATAAAAAAAAGTGTGTCCTGAATGTCTCCTCACACATCCTTAGCTTTCCCTGCTTCCTTATAACTAATGGGACGAGTAGTCTCAAACACAGCTCATCTGTGTCCCTGCAGTAAGGTTGGAGCAAGCCTGTATCTCAGGAAACATGAATCTACACTCGTGTTTTGTTTTAATAGATATACTTTTTTACCTGGAGATTTTATAGAACTGTATTTTTATAACATTCACATGACCTTTGAGATAAAAAGAGGTTCACAACTGCTCTGATAGCTCCTTAGATAAAACAGTGATGACCATGGTGTAAATGCTGAGAGAGTTGCTATAGGTAGATAGATAGACTGAACTTTAAAAATTCATCTCCTATCTGTCATCATACCCTACACTGGTAAGAGAATGCAATATTTAATATCATACTGAACTTTTTAAAATTCCTCAACTCAACCTTTTTTGCTTTTATATTGCAATTTTTTAATTTGAGGAGTATAAGTTCCTCCGTTTACATGTACCTCAGGAGGCCCTCATTTGTTCCTGAAAGTTGGAGACAGGTGCATCCTCCAAAAGCTGCACTGCAGGGTGACTCCTGCCCTTTGCTGCTCCTCAGGCCTCCTCACAGGCTGGAAGAAGATGCCAGGCAAGAGTGGTCCAGGCTGGTGGGCACTGTGCCTGTGTCACTGAACCCCAAGGAGGAGCGGTAGGAGTGCAGTGTTCAGTGGGAGGGTCGCATCAGGGACCTACGGGCATATCTGTGTAAGGGAAAATTGTGCATGTGTGGAGGCAGTGCTGATAACTATCTTTAAATTGGGAGAGTATGCATTAATAAAAGTTGCCCAGCTCCACTAGGCATCAGCCTGAAGAGCTCTTAACTGTGGTGGGGCTTCCAGACCAGCTGAGAAGTGCAGCAGTTAGATACAGGGTAGCACCAGTGCGTGTGTGAGCCGGGAGCAGGGGCACTCTGCACCTGCTTTTAGCAAAATAACTTGGACTGAGTTTCCTGTTCTTCCCGTTCTTTTGTCTCTTACTGTGACTAATTCCCTGGCTTTGTATTTAAAAGTAATGTGATGAGGCACAGCAAAAAAGATGGAAGACCAGAGCAGACCTGGAGAATGAGTTGCAAGCCATGTTATACAGTCATTCACTTAAAACATAGGATAAAAGACAAGAAAACAAAACATTTCTGCAGACAGGAGTTACAGATACTGTAACTGGAGCAAAATGTACGCTTTGACGTGTACATGTTGTGGTACATTCAATGTCTTGTCTTTTGGCTGTTGGTGATGACTGTCATCCAGCAGTTGACTGCACCCACCAGTGTGTGTGTGTATAGGGAATGCAGGAATTTCACAGTCGTTTTAGCCAACATCCTTTATGTCTTAATCCCTTCCGTTTGCATATCCCATCCAGCATAGTCAACTGGTACTGGTCCTGATCTCAAATGCACTAGCTCAATATATGGTTGCTTCCTAGTGAACTTGGCATGCTCTTGGCCCTCTCCAAGGGCATTTTAGGGTAACCACATTCACACAGCATTTCAACACAATGGCAGTTTTTCTTTCCTACAGCCCCCTCATTACTTTCCTTAGGCTTGAATTTCCACACACCACCACCACCAGCACCAGCACCACCCCCACCCAGTTTCAAGCTAGGGAAAACACTGTTGTTGGAACATTATTTCTTGTATCATTGCAATGTAATTTATGACATTTGACCACTATTCAAGACACCACGTGTAAGCATGCTTTTACAAGAGGGAGACAAGAAGCTTAGAGATGAAGAGATTTGTCCAGGCTCATGGCACAGTTCAGTGTCCGACACGAAGGAAGGACCCGGGTCTCTCGAGACCTATTTACGCTCGTATTAGTGGTAAATCTTTTAGCGCTATATCTGTGAATGGTATTTGTGGATGAAGCTAATGCAGTCAGTGCTGTTGCTGATAGAAGCCTGGAAATAGTTCACTGGCCAGTGGGGAAGGTTGTCATTTCATTGCCATGCTACGGAATCGTGCTAGGAACTAAAGCAGTTTCTAGCCAGCCAGGTACTGCCTTCTGGCTACTGCATAAAAGCACTAATGAAACCGCTTACACAGGAAGGAGGTTAGACTAGATCATGTATTATTTGTTGAATACAAGGAGCATACTGTATAGCCTGAATAACTTGAGTAATTTTGAACAATGGAAGAGGATTGGTATCTAGCTGTGTGATACCTGAAATTGTACATATTTGCCTCAAAAGGGCCTGTATATTTTATTAGTCTAAAAAACTACCTGCCATGAAAGGAAAGTATCTTCTGTGAGATTGGATGCATAGAAACACTTGGACTATTAAACACGGACTGTTAAACACTTGGACTGTTACTAATTTATTTTTAGTTAATATTTTAACCACATTTCAAGGGCTGAAAGGGAACTGGTCTTTCTCCTCTTGTTCAGGAGCATTCCTGGAATAGTAAAGCAATGTTTATATTGCCCATTTGTGCAAGTGTTTGTCAAAATATTTTCTTATAACACTCTTATAGGGGAAAAAAAGATGCGTGAGAAATAACATCAAAGTGTTTTCAAATAGAATAAAAGTTTTATTTAAAATACATGCAAACAATAAAGCTGGCAAGAATGGTGCAGCCTTTATGATTTGCTCTAAGAGTGATCAGTGAAAGAAAAAGAGCATAGCTCTTAAAAATAATCCTTGAGTTTTTCGTGCAGTTTAGAGGGCTTAAAATATATCTTCTTTAAGGATTCCATGACAAATCTAATATTACTTGTACATAGAGACGATAAGCCAAAATCTGCTTATATTAAGGTGAAAATATGGACATTGACTTCAAATTGGGCTTTTCTTGATGGTCTTTATTGAGACTTGAGTGAGCTGCTGTTCTAGCAGAGGCATTGTTGGATCTTTTTAACGTTGACTCTTTTCCTGGTATGCAGAAAAAGTTATTCCTTTTAAAGGAGGACTTTAGTATTTCAAAATTTGACTTTTCTGTTGAGTATTAAAATCTTTCATGGTAAGTTCTGAAAGGGAGCAGAAAGCCAGAGATGTGCCAGCCAGCCGTGCTGGTCCATCCAGCTGAGACTGATGGACTCTGGAACAGGCATCTGGATGAAGTTTTACAGCCAAAACTTTCACAGCTGAAAAAGGTTAATCAAAATTACTTCAGTACGTGGTAAACAGCAAAAGCATATATGCAGTCAAAAATCACTTAGATTGATTCATGGAAAGAAAGTCCACACCATCTATGAATTGTGGAGACACCATGGGTGTGCAAATTGCGAGGTGGGACACTATATCTAGGAAGTGTCACAGTTTCTTCTGCTTGACAGACAACTGGTGGACATGGGATACTGGGCCGGAAGGATATGGCCTAATATGATCTTTCTTACATTTTAATGAAAATACATACTTTGCAATAGGTGTTATAATGTGCCTGTGTGAATGTAGGTAGGGCATGGAGGACAGGAAGCTCATAAAAATTAAACAATCTCATATAGACACCTTTTGAACGAATAGCTCTTAGATTCAACTAATGAATCACCTCTTATGTTTCCTTATATTTCACTGAAAAACATGCACAAAACGTTCAAGTTAGTTAAATGATTTCAAAGACCATTATTTCTTCATTTTGGGGGACTGATGGCACACCATAAAATACAGTTATTCACATGTTTTTCTTCGGTCCAAGAGGACTTGTAGCCAATTTTACCCTAGAGTTGAGGTCTCAAACAGCTGACAGAGCATAGCAATTGGGAAGGTGAAAAAAGGCACCAGGAAAATATTTTTCCAGAGATGGGCTTTGCCAAGGAAAGATGATGGCTTCCATCAGCTCTTTGCTGTGAAAATGCACTGTCAGCAAAATGTTTCCGTTTTGACACACTCTTCCAATCCTATCTGCTGTAAGTGACATTTTGGGCAGTTAACTTCAAAAAGCCAAAAATGTACTGTGGAGTTGAGGGCGTGCAAGGTGTCCTGATGACGAAGGTAGTCATTTACTGTATGGTTTAATATATATTCGTCTGTACTGTACCAAAATCATGGCGCTTCTCTGCCTTATGTTTCTCAACTGCCAGAATTTACAGTATTTAGTACAGATGAAAAAACTCAACCTCCCACTTTCCTGTGTACTTGTATCGCTGTAAATGCATAAAACTAAAAAAAAAATTTTACAGAGGTGAACAACTGGAAAAACACAGGTACTGGCAAAACCCAAGTCATTTCACAAAGCAACTAACACGAATTTTAAAGGATTGTACTATGCTTACTGTTTTTTATGGATATTTCCCTGCCAACACTTACTCTCCCTTATTTTATCACGTGATACCAGTTTTTAGGTTGTTGTTTTTTCTTTCTCTCTCTCTCTTTTTTTTTTTTTAATTAATATTGGCACAGGCACAGTCTGAGTTACTTTATCTTGGAAAGAAGTGTATTCAGATGTGATGTTCTGAGTGAACATAATCTTGGATGAAGTTCACTTTATTTTATTTTTTTTATTTATTTCCTTGGGACACATCCAGACCTGGTGAGTTATTAAAGAACAGGGTTATACCCGCAGCTTCTCAAATAAGTAGCAAAACATGCAAGATGATATGGTGAATTACTATGACAAGATTCCAATAGGTCACAATGTAAATTAGGTAACAGGATCTTGCTGTAGACATATAGCTCCCTGACACATGAGCTAACCCAGGAAAGGGTTCCTACCTCCCTGGCATTTCCCCCTTTCTCCCTTTTTGAAACAGCACTATAATGCATATTGTCTGAGCAACCAAGTTGGAGTGGTCACTTTTAATTTGCATTAAGGCTTAGCTTTCAAAGCTTGGTGATGTGTCACAGCTACTGGTACACTCTTGCCATAATGTACAGGGAGATTTTCTTGAGATCAGATCGGAATGGCAATAATAGCAAATAAAAATCTAAATTAAGGAAGAGAGAGTAAATAAATTTTTAATCATACAAAATTTAATACTTATGTTAAGGAAAAGAATATTAAAAGTCATTTTATAGAGAGTGAATTTATATTGGAGCTGATTTTAAAGTTGTGCAGCTTTGAGTGATATGATAATCATGTATTTTTCTCCCCCCTCAGCCGTACTAGGGGATTGAAATTTATATACTCAATAACTAGAAAAGAATCATAAAGGATCAGGCTGGAGGAATCTGTCTCACTCCGTTTTTTCCTGTCACTCCCATAGCGATTTTAATATTTTTCTTATATCTCTGCTTATTTTCAGTGCCAAACATTGTTTTCAAATACAGTTGGCTTGGAAATGAGTACTTGAAGCTGCAAGGTTGTCGGCAAACTACCATGATTTCCAGCTACTGCGATGAAATCTTTAGTTACAAAAAATATAAAATAAAAATAAGATGCCAGACTCTGCTGCCAGCTGTAAATGCAACTAAATAGTTTTCTCATGGCTTTAATATTTTTAACTACTTTAAGCGTTTGATTCTTGCTTTTTTTGTCCTGCTGCTAAGGGAACATGGATTTGCAAAAGCTAACATAACAGCACATTTATTTCTTTCACCCTTTTCAGGTAGGAATTAAAGACATTATAGACTATGGAAGAGACTGCCAGACTGAGAATCAGAAAATACATTTTATATTTTCAATTGTTTGAGGAAGTCTATTTGCTTTCCTATGCCTCAGTTTCCCATCTGTAAAATGAAGATAATGTAATTTATCATCCCGTGCGATGTGCTTTGCTGTCTATAGCTGCAAGATAGAGTGAAGTATTATTATTATTAAATATTTTGGGCAAAATACTGATGAGTGGTAATGATTTAATTTCTTGCTTGTTAATTTTTTTTGTCCTTGACTTTTGATGTATACGCTGCTCTCCAATCTTTTCTGTGAGCTGTTGCTGGAGATGGCTGATGTGTTGAGCCTCACACAGGAAATGAGGTGGGTTTTATGTAAAAGCAATAAAGCCAATGGTTACAGAATTTCACCTGAAAGTGTCAGTGAAGTATTTTTAGCCACCTGCAGCAAAGACAGGAAGGTAAACAGAGAATATTGATGTATTTTCAGAATTACTTTGGAATAAGTGGAGAGATGTTCCTTCCTATTTAAAAATGATGACTGGGGAAACAGAAAAATATGATGTCCCTTTCCAGTAGTAAATGTCTTCTATCTTTTTTTCAAAAATCTTGAATTTATGGGCACCTCTCCACTTTTTTCATGCCCTTCCACTCAATGCATTATGATGGCACATGCTCATTGTGGGCATTTACTTGAATGGGAGGGGTTTTTACATTTGACATGGTGTCTCTAAAGAGTCTGGAAGATTATGAGAGCAAAGGCCAAAAATAAAAAAGCTTCATGTTGTTGCTCATGCACTAACCACATTACAATCTCCAAGAAATTTACCCAAACTCAGTTTCAGATAGCTCACACTAGTGACTATTTACCTGCGTCTTTATCTGTCTCTCATCTTTGTGGTCTGACCTACACATTTAAAAGAAAATACGGGTGAAGGCGAAGCTACGAAAACAAAGGTGAAGCTGGTATAGGTAGTCCACAGGTTATTGCTGGTTTGTGAAACGATGTGGATGATGTTTGGTATTAGAGTTTCAACAACTAATTCACTGCCAGTGGATGCTGTTGCTGTTTTGACTATTCTTCCTGGATACTCTCCAGAGTCATAGAGCCCTGGAGGATCAACCAAAGACTGAGCACCAGATTTGCACTCCTGCTCTGAACCAGTCTCTGGGCACTGGCTCTAGAGATTGCCTGTGCACCCAGATTTCTGTGATGTGAACTTCAGTATCAGTAATAATGATCTCTCTGTCCAATATGTGCAATTCTAATAGAATTTATGTGTATTTTAAGTATAAAAATATACGATAGAAAATGCATAAGCCAAAAATGGGTTTATAGTCAAAACCACTTAGTTTATAGGAAATTAGAGCAGAGATGAGGTATAAAATTCAGTCAGAATATTCTATGCATCTTTAATTGCACAGAGGTTATGAGCTCAAATATCTTAACTTGAATGACGCACAGATTTTCAGAAATAGGTATGGACACTTACTGGACACCCCCAATAGCAAATTGTGAAGCAATGTATAATATCTGCATTGGAGACATTTATCAAGAGGGTTACCCTGTGTAATCTCTGAGGATCCGAGCATGTTAAAACACAGGGACTGCAGGGCAGATTAAAGCCACCTTTGCGTTAGCTAGCAGAAGGTGATGGGTTTGAAAGGCCTGGATGCGCTCCCTCTCCACCTGTGGGCTCTGAGATGTACCTGTTGCCATTAGGGCTTTGGTATTGGCACATTTTGCAGTAAAAGTGGATGGAGCTCTGCTTAGATGGGAAGTCTTCCATAATAAGTTGATGACCCAGGTCTACCAAGTGGGCTAAGACGGAGAGCAAAGGGAAACGATTGAGGCTATTCATGAGGCTAGCTATATAAAGTACTTAAATGCCTTTACCATTTGGAGAGAGCAGTGTCTAAGCTGAATGAATGAATGAACTGAACTTGAGGGGAAAGCATAATGCCTTCCATACTGGATACTTCTAATAGAAGCAACAGATTTTGTATTTTGAAGACTTGCTTTCATCAGTGTACGAGAACAAGAGGCTTGAATCTTGTTAGATGTGGGCTTGTCTATTCTATCTGTTAAACAAGAAGCTTGAATATTGGGGTTAAAAAGCTGAAGAAAGCTGCAAATCCTAAATCCACTAAAGAGACTCAGGAATAATACCTGAAAGACAGTCCTGTGCTAGGCCAGTTATTTCCACCTTTTGATGTCAAATCTCACTCCCATTGCATCTTTCTCACCTTTCGACTTCTCCCTGGACATCTGCTGTTGCATCACGTCTTGACCATCTAACCACTATCCAGGAGCCTCTGGGAATGATTGCCTGCTCTCTGGGATCACTGCCAACTGCTTCTCTCCCTTTTTCCCAACCCTAGGGTTAGAGCTACTTTCTCCTTGCCCCTCCAGTGCTTTATGGCTCTTTCCTGAGATGGTCCTTCAAGCAGAAATCTGGCACAATTCATTGGCTTGTACTTTGAACCTGGGTTGTGCCTGTGCCTCACTTGTTACAAATTTGTATGCTAAAGCACTGCAGTATAAATGCACTGTTTAGATAGTATGTTTGAATGTAGGGAACAACAAAAAGTTGAAACAACAAAAGGTTGAAACAAAAGAAAACCTATGATACAAGCAGTTACAAAAGATTTACTATGTTCCAGGTTTGTTTAAAAGCTGTAGAGTCCATAGTACAATTTATTGTGCTTTTCGGTATGTACTGGTTTTCTACATGCATTCAGTTTTGTTCTGCTGAGACACAATTTGTCTTCTCTGTGAGCTGACTGCATGTTATTAATACTTACTCACCAGGATTTTCATAGTCTAACACTAAGGTTTTAGCTTGGTGTGGCTTCTCTTTTGTAATATATTTCCCCCACACACCCCAGCTCTGGCTTTTCACTTAGGAAAGGATGGTGTTGAGGTATGGGAAGAACAAGCGTGTAGTAGTTAAGGTATTTGTCTCTGCATCTCCTAACAGTTACATAATCACTTCTGGCATTTTTAGAGGAGAGCTTGCTGTTGATAATTTCAGGATAATAGGAGGTGGTGAGTAAGTAAGTAGTAGCAGTAGTAGGATGTAAATAAGTAGCACTAGCAGGATGAAATCCATATGCCAAAGAGCTCATAGCATACAAAAGTAAAAAGTGTGTTTTACTCTTGCCTTGCAGTCTCCCTTTTCACTGAGTTAGCACAAGCAGGGAGAAACCTGGGAGTAGTAACATTGCTATGCATTCTGTAAACAAGAAAACATTTTTTTTTCCTCCTTCTTGAGAAAGAAGTGGTTCTCACACCGCTGCTTGTGCAGCAGATTGCAAAACAACTTCCTTTCACTGGACATGAAGTATTCACCCTCCACACTGAACTTCCTCTCAAGGTTACCCCTTGAATCAAGGACTCTTCTTGTCTTGTCCTTGACAGAGACTTAGTCATCACACGTTACTATATAATAAATACAGGGTTAGGAAGAAAAGGGTTCTTGTTTAACAACAGGCAGAATGGACATGTCCACTTCTAAGAAGATTAAAACCTCCTGTGCTTAGATACTGTTGAAAACAAGTCTTCAAAGACCTCTTCTATTTTTTCCCTAAGGGCATTGACTACTCCCAGTGAACTCCTTATCTGTCCACAGTTTACTGTGGAGCTCCTCATTAAAGTGAACCTTGAAGGAGCTTTTGGACAGGCAGAAATGACTAAAGCTCACTGGGAAATGCCTGTGTTTGTGCTGTAGTCTCTGCTGCCTCAGCCACATCAGGACAGAGGAAAAGCTAGGGTGAAGCGAACCAGGACACGATACCTCTGGGCTGCACCGAGTGGCAGGGCTGGCTGCAGTAATGTGTCAGACTGACTCAATGGGAAGTAGTCTGGTAACTTTTGTCTTAGTAGGAAAGGTTTGCACATTTTCTTTTACTGTGTTCTGGACTGGGATGAAGGAAAACTAACCCAGATGAATTCCCAGAAAATGCTCAGGGATCACTTCAGGTAACTAACCCAACGGTAAACCCTATGGCACAAATGCAAGAGAGAAGGGTAAGCAGCAGGAGGTGGGGTTGATACAAGAAGCGTGAGCAACGCTGTGTCCAGTGAGATATAGGAGAAATATCTACTGAGCCACACATGTGCCGAACGTACCTTTTGTGAAATGGGCCATGGGCTATTTGATCATGAACGCTTTAGTTTTATACCTCAGCAGGCACTTGTCAGTATGTCATCTGGACCCAGATGAATTTTTCAAGGGACAATGTTCTCCTGGTGAATTCTCAGTATCTGGGATATTTGCTGCAGCTCTCCTGCCCAGGTACTTCCACAGCATTATTCTTTATCGAATCAGCGCTAACACTTCCACAGTGAAAGAAATATAATTGCAGACCAGCTGGAAATTAATGTTATAGTCTTACAATCCATGTCACAATCCTGATGACATTTGTAGTACAATATTATAATGATGTGGAGGAGGGAATAATTTTAATGGTTGACCTTGGCATTCAGATAACATCTAATAGCTGCAGCTTTGCCCAGAAGATATGTGACAGTGTTCAATTTCCAGATATGGATTTGGAATGTCTGGATTTAGTACCTGCATAGAAAGTTTGGGGTTGTTCATCTGATGGAGAAAATACAATTTATGACATTAAGGTATGCATTTCTGTTCCAGCTGAATTTTGCAATAAAAATGAAAGCTTTCAGCTTGAAAGTGAGAACCTTCATACAGACTTCCACTCTCTCTCATGTTAAAATGAGAAAGAAGAAGGATTATGAGCCCATACTGTTGAATTCAATAAACAGAACAAGGGAAGTCTGTCCTTGCAGAAAATAGAATTGTAAATCAATGAGAGAGTGATTAAGTGCAGAGGAAACAGAGCACTCAGTAGGGTTTGCACTAACCATGGAAGTTTAGTAGCACAGCCTCCCATCTCAAACACAACTGGGGTTTAGTTAAACAATATCTAGTGGCATAATGCCATGGATAAAAAATGGCAAGTCATGCTCTAAACACTCCCAGAGCAGCCAAATTCTATTTTACAAAGGGAAAATTCAAGGCACAGTAAGGGAGAAAATATTCTCAAGGAACTGCTTTGTCACCTAGGTCAAATAGGTCTTGTTTTTAACTTAGCACATCAAGCTGGACTCTGAAGAGACCAAGGGTCCTTTTTTAGTACAGTGAATCTCTTCAAGGTCTGGGCGAAGTATAGTCAAAGATCTTGGACAAAATCTAGGGATTCACTAAGACAACTCAGCACGTACTACTCTGACTAAGGAAGACCTAAAAAACATACATCAAGATGGACTGAGATAACTTCCTTGCCAAGATAAAAATATTGCCCATTCTGACCTGATTTTTATACTTCCATGCCATTTAGATGTGCAGTTTCAGTAAACAACTGTCTGGGAAAGGTTGGTGGTGAAATAGTCTCTGCATCTGATGCACGTTAAAGCCAACATATTTAGCAATTCTTTCACCCATGTTTCCATTGGACTGCCTTGTGGGCAAAACCAGACTGGAACTAAAATTCTTAGAAAATACCAACTACCAGATCAGTAACGATGTCCTTGCTTCATGTCTACATATTCTCTGCAGTCAAAGAGGCGGCTCTACAAAGTGTCTGTCTCAGCTGGCATCTAAAACCTTCATATGGTTTTGCTTTGGTTTCCATTTTGGGTGCATGTCCTATTCTGAAAGGTCACTGTGAGGGAGAACAATCAGCTCAGGATGTGTAATTTGTGAAGATGTGTAATCTGAGAAGTAAAGAATGCTACTGCAATTGAGAGAGAAAAAGAAAGGTATTAGAGTATTTATCATATGAAAGAAAATATTATTCTTTACCCAGACATGATGTCATATTCTCTCGTGATACAGGGAAGAACTAGGGAAATGCAAAATATCTATAGCGATGAGAGCCTGAGAATTCCTTAAGGATCACTGTGAATAGATTTGTGTGATTAGTCATACTCCATGTTCGTTTCCGTTTCAATTTTAGTCCAAGATGGAGGACAACAGGTGAAAAGCAAGAAACAGAGTGGAGAGCACAAAGACAGCTGGAAAAGGAGGAACTTCAGTTGCAGGGCGAGGGGAGCAGATGAAATGGCCCTTAGGATGGCGGTGGGAATGGAGCACAACAGCATACCTCCAGCACTGCCACCTACCCTTTTACAACATCTCTTAAAAGGTTTCTGGGTTTTTCTGTTGGGTGGAGTGAAATCTGTCTAATGTTAAACAAGAAATTAAGGATATACCTTTTATCCTAGGGACCTTCTGAGACTAAGCTACCCTTTCCATCATTGCATACTCTTTCCTCTTTGAAACAAAACATATTAAGAAAGCAAAGGAGCACAAATATAAAAGCAAAACATTGACAAGAAGCACAGAAACATTTCAGATTCCTATCTTATTCTTTTTCACTGGGAAGCATTGCTTATCCCTCAATAAATCTCCATTATTACTTTTTTTTTAGCTTCATTGCTAACCAATGACAAAAAATTTGTCTTCTAAGTCCCACCATTACACATTCCATTGACATAGGGACCAAGTGGCATTATCTGGAAAGGAGAGCTCACCGTCTAGATGATTTCAACCAATCGGAGATGATGATATTGTATTACCAGTTTCATAATATAAATGGAAAAGATGGCCTTCATTTTGATGAAAGCTGTAAAGTAGCTATTGTGCTTGTTTTGTATTGCAAGGCCCAAATGTATTATTTATGCAATTTTCCTTTTGAAAGGAAAAACTGAAAGAGACTATTTCATTTTGCAGCATTCAGTCAAAGCTATTGTCTCATGAATGTGAACATTCCTGCATTTTATCAGCTTCGAATGTAGAAGGCAACTCACAGATCACACACAGAAAGGATTTTTGAAAGTTTGAAAACTGCTTTTTAAAAAAAGTAGACCCTAATGACTCGAGATATTATTTGTACGTGTGTGTAGGCTGAATCAACACTTAGCCTATCAGAACGTACACAGAGTAGTGTCTTCTTCAAGGTCTTAAACAGCTTTGATTGAATCTTCTTGTACGTTAAATTGATAATTCAAGCAGTCTGTAATACACAATATTCATCACAATAGAATACTTCTTCATTTGTAAATACACACTATATGCCAAGTCAGCATCTATCCAGGGATCTCTAAGCCACTTATCAACGTGACAGCAGCCTCATGTTATTTCTCTAATACAATAAATATTGTAGCTATTTTGAAGATGGGGAAACTGAGGCATGTAAACATGAGGAGGCTTGCTTGGGGTTGTAGGGCAAAGTGCTGAATATGTGCAACAGGTTCTTGGCATCAGCCTGTTAAACAGTCTGTAGTACCTGGAGTTTCTCCCTTGGACCTTGTGATGTTCATGTCTATGGAGAAAACACTTACTGTAGAGACATGTTGAGATTTTTACCTGTCCTTTACACCAGTAGAAATTAGGTACTTGCCCTTAAATATCCATACAAAGAGGTTGGTTACTCCTTCCTAGAGGGTCACCCATGTTAAAGTTTAAATTGATATTCAACCTCTTCCCTACGCACCTAATTAAAAGCTCACAGGCTTGGATTCATCCTTTTCTTGCCTCTCCCCGCAAAAAACCAAAGACCCCACTTTAAATGCAATGCTTCTGAAATTTGCCAGAAAAAACCCCGAACAGGACATTGTCATCCATCTTTTGCTGAACCAAATGTATGTCTCAATGCTTTTTCTTGTTTTCTGGGATAGCGTACAAATGTATAAAAAGTATTTCTATATATTTACATATTTGTTTATCCATTGCTTGTCTTGGAATAAAAAATTAGTGGAACCACTCGTATCTCCAATTAAGTTACACAATTAACTTCTGCTAAGGGATCCCAGTGGATGACATTTGTGAAAGTTAAATAAAAGATATTAAATTAGAATAATAAAATAGAAATTGGATTTATATTTGCCGTTTTCATACACCGGTAGATATTTGTGAGCATTAGTGTAAGAAATAAATTGTTTGTGTGGATGTTCCTGGGCAAAGTCCATGACCATAAGCAAAACCAAATGCATGGTAAAATTAATTTCAGCTGGATATAGAGGTACTGAGGCTGCTCTTTAGAACAAAAGCCGCCATATCCATTCAGATTAGGAGACACCAACATTAGCAACATTGCAATCTTTGCCACATTTCCAGAGGATCACCATCCATTGTCTTCTTCTCTAGAGTCCCTGCCTTATTTGGCTTCCCAGGAGGGTAAGTAAATACTTTGTATTTAGACATACTTAGGGGTTGTATCCAGGTAAAGCATATGCTAACTTACTCCTACATTGTCTATATGGCGTTTATCTGACTTCTAAAAAGATCAGATTCACTGCATTATCACTCACTGTGTGTTCACTTCATGGATATATAAGCAAGCAAATTCCCATGGCAAAAATGATCACCAAAAAACAAGCTTTAAATACAAATTGAGGCAGTTAAGAAAATTAAATATACGGAGTATTAAGTGCCAGTACTTACAGACAACTATAATCTAATGTTAGCACATCTACAATCAATGAATCAGAATTTTTCTTCTGCATTATTTGTCCATTTGATTACATGACAAGTATTTACCTTAATGTCAGTACCAGATCAGCACGGAATTGGCCCCATATTTCAGTGAAACCCTATTTTGTTCGATTTTTGTTGTGTATGATTCACCTTAATTAATCTTTTAGTGATGACATAAACAAATCTACTGTTTCTAATCCTGTATCTCTAGCAATGATGAGAAATATAGGATGTAGGAACTGGAATTACCTTGATGGAAGAGCCTTTCTTAAAATCTCAGTCTGGTTTAATCATATTAGTCGTATTTATATCCCTTGAATTATAGATACCAAATATTTTGCTTTTGTCACAGGTATTTCTTGTGTTTTCAGGGTTAGTGTGCCACTGAAATGGTCACAAGTCTTTTCCTTCGGGTGGTGGATAAAAAGATGTACTGAAAAATAAAACTGTTGGCATACAGCTATTTAGCAACAGATTTGGGCAACAGGTATTGCTCTCTAGCCAGCATTCCTGTCATCATCTGAAGCAGATGGCTTCAATTTTATACTCAGTTTTTCAGTCTGTGAAACAGAGATCATATATCTATTCATCAGAACAAAAAAGTTTTTCTGTGGCTGGTCAGTGATACAGGCTTGGAAGAAAATACTGTTTTATTTGGAGAATGAGTCTCCATTATGCATTTGAACATGAAAGCTAGAACTGCCTGAAGAATGAGGATAGGTTTCTTCTCATAAACCGTCTTTTCATTCATATAAAAAAATCAGTCAAGAAACACTGTATTCATCTTAATCAAACCTTCTATCGTTAATGGTTTCGTTTAGGAAACAAATTAATTTAACACCTAATAGTGATCAGTAAGGGTTGTGATGTTGTACTTGCCCATCTGAGTGTTGTGCTTTTTACTAACATGGAAAATTGTCCCCTTTTCCTTCTACATATTTTTCTTCTTCATGTATTTCTTCTGAGTAGCTAAAATTTCTGGTTTTGCCTTTTTTTTTTTTTCCCCCATGCAATTCTCTATCTCCACCCCTCTAATAAAGAAATAATAGAATAAGAGAGCAAGACAGGGGCATATTTTTTTCTTCTGAGCAGTTTGAATTTGTAAAGGCGATTAGGTGTCACATAGCCTGACAGAGACAGCTCAACTCTGTGTGAATGGGAACCGGTAGGACCAGTGCTGAGGTGGGTGATGTACAGCAATAAGAACTCAAGCATTCAGGACAGGAATGATAAAGGAACCCCAATATCTAGATTGTAAAAACCCTTGAAAAAAGACAAAGAAGCAGGAGACCCAGATGGATCTTTAAACTCTAGTTTAAGCTTTCTTGTCCATCGTACTATGTCAACCCCAAACTTTAAGAAAGACACGCAGAGTCCGGTCTTTCTTTCTCTGACAGGAAAGAAATTCCCTCCACGGAAGCAAAATCCTGAGAAAGAACTGCATAATAAGTCCTAGGTGGAATTTCAGAGATGTCTCTTCTTCTTGGGAAGTTAATATATATTACTTAAGACTTGGCAACAGCTTAGTTACAGACATACTGATGCTTCTCTGTTAGGGTAACAACTGTCACATCCTGGTGAGAAAGTTTACTTCCTTCACACCTGGTCTTGTGTGCTATTAAACCATCACAGCAGCTGCTGAATTATTTATCTTTTTCTAGCAGACAAAACTAGTATTCTACCTGGCACCCTCCTTGTCCAAGAGGAAAAAAGCAGTTTGAGGGAGAGAATGCATTATAAAATCTGCAGTACCAAAGTTTACATCATTAAGCATTTAGGGTTTACATAGAGAGCAGTGGCATGCAACAGCAGGCACATCCCTAAGAGATTTTTCTGCAATCAGAATTTCATTCATTACCCAATTTTCATGCCAGTCCCCTGGCAGTTGAAATATGTTTCAAGGTAGGCTTCCCAAGGGCTTTTCCCCTCCCATAATAACTGATTTGCAGTGCCCAAAGACAGATCTAAATATCTTTGGCTCAAATTACTTAAGGCCTGCAAAGCAGGATTCTCTGTCATCTTCATCACATCTCACACCTACAGAACAGATAACAGATTAATGTGTGGTCTGCAAATATTTCATCAGTGTCTCCAGCTAAGGCACCTTGCAGTATTTTTTCTGGGGCACCAACAGAGAAAGAGGAGGGGGTAAATGGAAATGTATTTGCACTTTACAGGAGAGTGAAGTTGCGGATGGCAGAGAGAGGAAAAGGGGAAATAAGAGAAGGTTTCTCTTGGTATTACAGGAAAAGCAACAGAGTTAGTCCTGGCAAAGTTCTCTGTTCTGATTATGTATACACTTTTATTCAATCACTGTATCGCTCTGTCTGACACTTGGTCAATAGTGCAATCTACCACTGATCAGAATAAAACAGCCATCCTAGAACACCTTGGAATTTCATTAGTTTCCTTTCAATGTTGTCTTTGTAACTAGGTGTTTACTTAGAAACACAAACTTACAGCATGTTTCTGTGCTTTTTCACATAAATTCAGAGACTTTAAACAACAATGTAAACATTTTTTCCATCGGAAGAACTGCTCTTAAATTATATCCCTTTTGTAAACAAAGAAAAAAAAAGTATAATCAAAGCCTCAGACGGATTCCTCATCTCAGAATTTTACCTGCTGTTCCCAAGGTTCAGAAATTTTGGAGTTTATATTCTGATTATCACCTAAATGCCCTCATAGCCTAAATCCATTTTCAAAAGCTTTAAAAAAAAAAAAAAAAAAAAAAATTAATTTGTGATTCCTCTCGTGTCAATTAACAGAAATTCCTTCCATGAGCTGCTATGACAAGCTGGGTATAATTTTGTGGGTCCTTTCTTTGAATATCTATTCTATAATTTTGAGGTAAATGGAAGTTAAACTGGAGACAGACCACTGCTTATGTTCATGTGAACTAGGCACTCACTGAAGTTGTTCATAAGTGATCGTAACAAAAGCTCCTTTAAAATTTGCTCCTTGGCTTTCAGGGAACAGCCGAGACTGCATTTTTACCTGTGTAGAAAATTTGGTAGTTTAATTTGCACTCTTTTAATCTATTGACGCTTTCTATAGAGCTGTGATTAAAAAGACAATGGTTGCATTATGTGATGGTGATGGCTGTGAAAAACCAGAATGTGCAATTAAGTGTTCTTTTACTGTGCTTTTTAACCTGTTCTAATTTTTTGTCTTCTTTGTTTTTAATTTTCCTGCCATCTCTCCAACCCAGCTGGCTGCTGTATCTCAGAATAACTACATTCTTTTCATTTTTTGTATTGTTGCTTCCTTGTTCTGGCACCTTTTTAGCTCTACCTCTGACCTTGGTTCCATCACGCTCGCTGCAGGATGCACCATGAGTCACTATTGACAGCTGCCAACTGGTAACTTTTTTCAAGATAAGGTGAAAACAGTATGGCCTGCCTGGAGGCTGATCCAGGGCAAGTGGGTGGCCCTGCTTTGAAAGGTTGTCTGAAAGGGCATGTTTGTCCCCAACTCTGAGATTGAATCCAAAGTAAACCCGATTTCTCTCTAGGCAAAGGCTAAGACAATCCTGCCAAGTCCTCTCTAGCCCATTGCATTAATGATGTAATCTATAAGCATCTTTCTTAAAGTAGGTCTGTCTACTGAATCGCTCCTCTATCTAGCTACCCCCTCAGACAAAAGCAAGGAGCACCTTTGATTCAAGCTATTCCTCTGGCAGGGAATTTGACTAAAAAAACCCATAGAAGTATCATCCAGAAATCCCCCTGAGATAAACATCTCTTTCCGCTACACCTTCAAAACATTTTGTGACATGAAAGTATGCATTGTGTAACATTTTTAGTTCATATCCATAATTTCTTCTATAGCATGATTTCAACCTTAATTTTTGAAGCACTGCTTCTTTCCAACACTTTCACTGTTTTGTTTCTTGTTCAACAGCCCTTATTCTATGTTATGCTTTTTCACAGTTGCCTCAGAATTCCTACTCAGCCTGTGATGTTTTAATAGCCTGCCATTCTCTTAGCTTCTCTCTTTGTCTTACCTTTAATTTTCCTACAGTCTTCTTCACGGTCTGAAGGAGCTTTTCTCTCTCCAATTTTTGACTGTAGAATAGGTCTCTTATGAAATGTTTTCTTGTTTTTTCCTTATTTCCTCCTTTAATCCATTTAGTTGTTTTAGTTTCCTTCTGCATGTATCTTTTGTCAGTAGCCTGCTTCTCTGGGTTCTTCTTTCAATATGCATCTACCTTTTCCAGATCTGCCTTCCACAATTTGCACATTTCTCTGCGTTTCTCCCTTACTATGACTCATTTATCTCTAATAACTTGAAGCTGCATAGTAAAGTGCTGTTTAAGAAAAAGACTACTTAAAACACAGGTGATGATATGGATATCTTTGTGGCTAACCTTCAAGTGTGATTGAGGCATGTCATACTGTGAAAGACGTAACATTCTTCTACTCTGATAGATGAAGAAGAAAGTCCAAGCGTCAAAATGAAGAAAGGAGGAAGGGCAGTGACCTTTAAAATCCATTGTGGATAAGTCAAGTAAATTATTTTTGTTTCCTTGTTTGTTTGTTTTGGGGCATGGTCTTTTACCACTGTTTCTGTGACATATATTGAAATTAAAATGCAAACTATCAGCAGGCATCCAATTAATGCCAAGATCAGACTAGCCTCAGTTCTTAGGTAAGGCCGTCTAGTGTAAGTGTGCTGAAAGAGGCTTTATGCAAGGTTGGGTGGTTGGTCTCTAATATAGTTGATACCTTGTACCCATCAGCTGTGGTGCGCTCCCCAGTTTACTCCTTACGTTGTTTATAAAATGCGGCAACTGGACATTTTTTATCCTTGCCAGCAGATGCGGCTGTTAAAGCAGGATTTTCTTTTCTATTTTGGATGTGTATTCAATAACTGTGGCCTTGATGTGCAAACCACACCCCCTATGTAAAAAATATAAGAAGGAAAATAACCTTAAACCCTTTCTTTTTGAAGCACTGCTTCAAAAACTGGGTTTTTTTGGGTTTGTTTTTTTTTCTTTTCCATTCTGTAGCATCTAAAGGCTTAAGATTTATAACGAACAACCTCCAGTTTGAGCCTGCTTCTAACCTTCCTCATGTGGAGGGAAGAATTTTGATAAGTTCCCATCCCTTGCATCCTGTTTCTTTCGCAAAGTAAGAGTCATACCTTTGCCTGAAAAGAATCTTACATAAAGACTAAAATGTGGGACCTCTGGGTTAAAGCAAATAGGTCTTCCATGGGCTGAGCATCTGAAGCACTTCTCAAATAAAACTTTTCTAGACATTATGGTGGAAAATGTAGATAGAGTTTTATAAGGGACAAGTTTTTTGCCGTGTTTTAACACTTAGACATAAAATAGAAGTACGTATGCCTAGCAGAGGATTGCAGAAGATATTCACCTGGTTCATTTTGCATTTGGTAAGTTTCTGAAGCAATTTTTGTCAGGAGCAGTTCAAGTTTGAAACTTTTGATCTAGCTCAAATACCCTGCAGGAATCATTGAAAGGTGAATAATGGCACATCCAGCTGATGGAGTTGGAAGGTAGGAAGCACGAGTTCAGTATCTGGGACCACACCTTGTGTAGATGCTTTAATATTTTGTGGTCCCAGGGGGATATACAGGCACACCCCAAAACCTCATGTAATAAAATTGTAACTAATGCATGAGATAGAGATAGATAGCTGGTAAGATAGACACTCCACTAAGAGAAGAAATTATTTAGGGAAGACTGGAGACTACACTAGGATGAGCTTAGAATAAGAGTAGTAGAAGCCATACACAGTTAAAATTAGGAGTCAGTTGTGAAGCTCAGTGCTAGAGGTTTGTCCTTTTGTGATTTGCTTGAAGCAGCTCAAGATGAAACGGCAGAAACCTCTACATTTTACCTGGTTCAAATGGTAGCTCAAGATATCAACCAGCCCAAAACTGTAAATGTAAATATACATATGCCTGTGCTCACTCAAACTCTCCCTGAACAGCTTTGCTCTTGAAACCAGCTATATTGATTGTGAATTGTTCCTTCTTAAGAACAGGTTGGTGCAACTCTACTTAAGAAAATCTTGTTTTAAAATTTACAGTGTTTGTTTTGTAAATGGTTATATTGGGACTGGCTTATTTTTTTGCTGTTTTTTCAGTAAACCGCTGTACAGCAATCCATTTGAGCAGAAATATACAACTGTTACAGGTATTAAATGAAAATAATTTGATGCTATTATCAAGCTAACGGACAAAACAATTACTATGTTGAGTACAAATATTACATATCATAAATAAATAGAAGAGAGGACCGTGTATTTTTCTTCACTGCCTGTTCTACACTAAACCAATATGTTTTCCTATGAATATAGGAATATATTGAATATGAATAGCATAGGCTGCTTCCTCAGGAAGATTTTATAAGCTTTCCTACTAGATTGCATTTATTTTATTTTTATTATGATTTTTTCTTAATTTTCTTTCCAGAAAAAGTCTAAATTGCAGGTGACTGTAGCAGAAAACTATTGCAGTTTGAAAACTAGTGGTGTCATTTTCTGGTTCTGATAAAACTGTGATATCATTCCATTTCTGTAGGTGAAATCTACAGGTATTTGTATGGTGAGCATATTCTGAGAAATTACTTCCACGTGTTTTCAATAGATTTATTACTTTTACTATGGTGGTATTTTCCTCTCTTTGGTGCTAGTAGTGCTTTCAAAAAGACAAAATAAAAACAAAAAATGTGTAAATATTAGCCTTTGCTGAAGTTTATAGACTGAATCTAAAGTAAATGTTGGTGTTCTGGGGAAAAAAAAAAAAAGGTTTGATCTTTAAAGATAAGACAAGCACTTTACCTATAGCTCTTTCAACAGTGGATTGTGATGAGATGATCCATAGATATCAGCTTATAGTGTCAAGGTATTCTTTATGGGGAGCTCTGTATTTTATAATTTGCTTGGTCTGTTTGACTACAGGGAGACTGTGAAGATGGATCTAATTGCTGATACTTTTATTTTCTAAGGAGCAGAGATGGATGTGACTTTAGATTATCACTTGATTCCTCTGTGATCTGTCAGTCTGTCTCTAATACTCTTCTAACAAAATTTAGCAAAGCTTATGAAGATAAATAAATGGTTTTTAAATGGTAAAATACTAAAGTAAGGAGTGCCACGCAGTGAAAGACATGAAATAAAGACTGTTAAGTTTTCTTGTAAAAAGCAAAAATAGGGACAGGTGATTGTGCAACACACAGAGCTATGCAAAAGCTCACTCTACAAAAATGCAAAATATTATTGGCTAGAATATAACTCCAGATTTCAAGGCAAGTGTTTTGGTTTTTAACTACTTCTTCAGTATCAAAAAAGTAAGTTTTCAATAAAAATAAGTCAGTAGCAACATTGATAGCTAGCATAAGAAAATGAGTACGACATCTCTACCTCAATAGTTAACCCCCCAAAAACTATCTGAATACCTTGTCAAGAAAAAAAGTCTTAAACACTTTTTCTGCTTAAGCCCTTGAATATTCTGCTTTATCCAAGGGATACAAAATGTCAAAGAGGACAGCGGCTGTATAATCATCTGCGCGATATTGAAGAATACACAATGTGTTACTAGTATAAACTACAACTAGACAATGTATAAGGTAGACCTCCCCCAGTAGATGTATCCCTTCAGTGTCTCCTTGTCTGTCCAAATCTGAAGGAGGAACAGTGCATTTGAAAACCAGGGTAGAATATTCCATCATATACAAGACCTTATGCTGCGCAATATAGTAGGAAAATATATTGAACAGCAGCCCTGATCCTTGTTGAAAAGTTTAAAATTTGACTGAGTTAACTTTCCTCTTCTCTTTCCCTCGATCCAAGATGTTTATAAAAATTGAGATACACGAACCAAGGCATGAATTTGGTAGCTTCCCTTTTTTTTTTTTTTTTCTTTCCCAGCTCATAGATATTAAATTTTGTATTGGGCATTCAGAGTTGTTTTCTGCCGTGAGGCTAGAGGCCTTCCCACCATGCTGAGGTCAATTGGTTTAAAATGTGCTGGAGGTAGGAAATATATATTTTCCCCCATCTTTGTGGGGCTTTCAAACTCTTTTACCTCCTTAGAGTCAAGAGTAGAAAGTCTGTAAAGAAATGAATTATTAATGTTTGATTTTTCTCAGCAACAGAATCTTTTTACCCAAGGAGTCGCATTTCTTCTATGCTTTTGGACGTTTTCTTCCTTATATCAAATTCTGACCCTTTGGTAAGGTGTCTTCTTTTGACTCACAGATTTGCTGACTTTCATAAACACACTGCCTTTACTTTTAATCAGTGCAAAAGTTCAGTTTAAGGAGCTTGGTGGTCAGGTTACAATCAGAACTACATCTAACAGAATGCTGGCAAAATAAAATAAAACCAAAAATCCAGTATGCAGAAAAATGTGGCTTCCAGATGAATATGGATGGAGCTGTACTTTTTAAAAGGTTCTTCCTGCCCCCATTTGCACAAATCTCCATGTGTCAAAGAATGGAGGGATGACAAAAGAGGTGGTAGCTCATTGTTGAGTGTTGCATATGATTTTTGCTTGTTCCAGGAAAGTTCTAGCAGCGTTGTAGGATACTCCTTTTGTCCTCGCTTCTTAGCTGGTGTTAAAATTCTGTATAAAAAATGTTGATGGTTTCCTATGGAGTCATTAGAGCATGTGAGATTAGTCACTCTACCCTGGAGATGAAGGAGAAGACAAGGGTTCGTCAGAAGAACTTTTCAATTTGTTTGGTATGGGAAGAAACTCAGAATCTCTCTCTCTCTCTTTTTTTTTTTATAGTATTAGTTTCTTCCAATAATCTATATGCCCTCTAAGGCATGAATCCTGACCTTACTCAGTCTATATGAGCTATAGTTTGAAGCTGTATGGGAAAACATCTTACTTATAAATAGAAAATTAGACAGACTCCTATGCCATATATCCTAACACCACAGTCATTTCCTGGCATGGATAGTTTACAAGCATGTAAGCAAGTTTTCCACCAAAACTGCCGCATGGGATGAACCAAAATACAATTTAAACACTAGCCTAGAAGTTTGCCACCCTGATAATGACCAATACGATCGTGAAGTCAAGGTCATCTAATTATTCGTCCTCATATTCATGAACTGAAAAATCATACTTTGCATATCAAGTATCAAACCACAGAGAAAATAACTAGTCCAATGATCCCTCAAAGATTTTGGAAGGAGAAAGAGTTTGAACCCAAGGTTCTCTAAATTAGAGTCTGAAGCCATCTTCTTGATCCTTCTTCTGTTTTCCGGTTAAGATGAGAGAAATGGGCGGAGACTTAATGTAAGAAAAACTGCAAAGTTTGTGGATCAATTCTGGTCTAGAGGTGCAGGCCAGTCCTTCCCAATCCCAGAGAAAGTGTGGTGAGGGTTGTTAGACAAGACAGAGTTTAAACATGCTTCCCAAGAGAGGTAATGAATATCCTAGACCCTCTGGATTAGAATAAATTTGGTGGTGAAAAATGACAGAGGGGGATAAGATTCAGCTTCATTGTTGCTGAATTCTTACAATAGGGTTCTGGGGATTACAGGGGAGCATCATGTCATCACTGCTACATGACTTGTACCAGGATAGGGAAGCACTGTTTTCCACATGGAACTCACCCCAATAGGAATTATCTCCTTGGAAAAATAACCTTTTTTGCATCCCACATGGAGGAGAGTGCTTTCTTGACTATATCCCTGCTTTTCAAAAAGCATTGATGTTTATGTCAATGCACATCTCTACCTCTGAACCCCAAGTCGGTTATTTTTCCTTGACAAGATGAAGGAGCATACCAATATCCATATTTACAAGATATGTGTCATGTCACCCCAGTGTCTGCATATACTATTGCTGTTTGGTTATCTCTGGTAGTTTCCAAGACCTTGTTAGGTATTTAATTTCATGTAACCAAAGTTTTGATTTGTTATATAGCCCTTCACATTCACACAAAATAGCATCAATTGTGACCAAGAGAAATTTCCTGGAAGTGTCAACCACAAGATGCTTGTGTTTTCCATAACCCTGACAAATACTGGGGAGCTGATTTGAGAGGGTTGACTTGCAGAACAGATCAGTACTACTTTAGTAATGACTATATTTAGTGAAAATACTGCCTTCATCTTTCTCTGCTTCAGTCTCTCAGTAAAAGTAACTAATCAATTTCAGCCTGTACAGCCGTTTTTATCCCAATTTAATATGTGAGGTAGTGTTTTTAAAGTCCCAACATTTTAAGATGTGTTAATTTCATGTTTAACTCCATCTAACTTTGTCTAATTGCATGATAAATCTTGCTGGATATTAAGTTTCTATTCTGGTTCTGAGTCCTTCAGTGAATATTGCTATTGAGCATAGCTCACTCATAAACTACCTTAAATGCTGTTACACCATTTTCTAAATACTACTTTTAAAAATATTTTAAAAAATACTGCTATACTGACTAGACCCAATCCTCCTACAGTGAAAGGAAAGATGAACTGGTACAGTCTAAATGTTACTCTACTGTAAAATATTTTACACATTCTTTTGTTAACACTGTCAACTTCCCAGTTATTTTTCAGAATTTGCTCCTCCACTGCTGCTCAGCCTGGGTGCTTGCTTCGCTCTGGTTTTCCCTGCGTATTAGGGTACAGCTAGGGACAGCGATGTGACATATTGCAGATAACATCCTAACATATTAAATAAGGATGTTCAAACATAGTGACAGATCCTGTTGTATGATGATACATCGGGGCAGCTCAAAGATAAGAATTTTAATATATTCTATTATAGAATCACTTAAGCTAAGTGATAGCTGTGGGGGAAATGGAATAGCTTAGAGCTTCTGGAAAGAGTTAAGAGACCTAGCAATAGGAAAGAAATACCTAGTCGCTATAGGGCGACAGAAGCAGAGTAATCAAAATTAACCTGCTAAGGAAAAAATCCTGATCTCTTTGAGTAATTCTGAGAGATGACACAAGGAATATAATTTCACTCTTAGATGGAGGATGAGATGTCCCCAACATATGTGCCCTGCCAAGACAATCTATCTAAACCATCCCCAAGCAACAACTTTCCTACAGTTTCCCTGAGTATAAGCTATGAATACCTACCATTAGATCATAGAATCATAGAATCATAAAGTAGTTTGTGTTGGAAGGGACTTTTAAAGGCCATCCAGTCCAACCCACCTGCAATGAGCAGAAACATCTTCAACTAGATCAGGCTGCTCAGAGCCCCATCCAACATGACCTGGAAAGTTTCCAAGGATGGGCCATCTGTGACCTCTCTGGGAAACCTCTTCCAGTGTTTCACGACCTTCATTGTAAAAAATTTCTTCCTTATATCTAGTCTAAATCTACCCTTATTTAGTTTAAATCCATTACCCATTGTCCTATTATTACAGGCCTTGCTAAAAATTTGTCCCCATCTTTGTTATAAGCCCCCTTTAAGTACTGGAAGGCTGCAATAAGGTCTCCTGGAGCCTTCTCTTCTCCAGGCTAACAATTCCAACTCTCTCAGCCTGTCCTCATAGCAGAGGTGCTCCATGATAATTTTTGTGGCCCTCCTCTGGATCCACTCCAACAGGTCCATGACTTTCATGTGCTGAGGCCTGCAGAGCTGGACACAGCACTCCAGGTGGTGTCTCAGAGAGCAGAGTGGAGGCTCAGAATCACCTCCCTCAACCTGCTGGGCACAATAGATACTCTGGTGGTGTCAGCCTGACCCAATTTTCCTAAACCTCTGAACCTCATCTTTGCCACATGGTGAAGGATCAGACCTATCTCACAATGATGGAAGAGGGAAGAGAGTGCCAGGAGGGCTTGGCTTATTGACCTGCAGCCTACTCTTTGCCTGGATCCAATAAGAGTATTAGAGAGTGATGGGGGATTGCAAGCTGGAGGCTGGCTAAATCATCCTGGTGGTCTTATCTGTAGTTTACCATCCCTCACCCCCCACCCAAGATCCCTCAGATCTGATGAAGGAGCTGGGCTGGGAAACATCCACAATGGATTTATTGCACTCATCCAGACTGATGTGACATGCCCATAGAGAAACAGGTGATGGTTTTTGGCTATTGTAATAAGGAAACTGTGCTGCGCCCAGCAAGGGTAGATACCACTGAACTAAATGGAGAATATGTTGTAGGATTCATACCCATACAAAAGCTGGGCTTGACTGAAAGCCCTAGTAGGTCCATCTCATTTTTAATTTTCATTAGACAATCATCATTAAGAACACTATCAACTGTATTAAAACATTTTCTTTCTTCAGCTGGAAATTATTTTTCCATGTTAAGTTAGATTTTTTCCACAGAGAAATCATCCACCAGAAATTTGGCTTCCAAGTAAGAAAATACATTTCAGAATTAATTGTTAAGACTTTAAGCATGTGAAGGGCATAACCTTTCATATTAGGAAAGGAACCGTTTGCCTTTCCCTTTGTAACAAAGATAACTTGCTTTAAAGACCAAGGTCTCACTTAAAACAGATCGTTGGAATTAATGGCAGAATGTGACTTCTGAAATGTGAGTAGGAGCTGGCATGGCCACAACACACCTACTGCAATTACTGCCATACATCCTATTGGGCAACATCTAGTTTCTACATCTATCTCTTAAGAATGGTGTTGAAGACCCTCTGGAGAAGCCTGGAGGTGCTTCTGCTTGGACAGATCACCTGGGCCACCCTCTTCACACATAGACAGTGTTTTGGGACCTGCTGTTTCGGTGAGCTGAATTTGGGACACCTTCGTGTCTGACTTCCTCTACAACACAACCACATAATGTTACCCCCTGACCTTTGCACAGAACTTCATGGAGTGGCTCTATAACTTATGCCTATGGACTCTTGGCACTTGTGCTGCTTAAAGTATTTAACAGTACACTACTCAAGCTGTTTACTGCAGCATCCATTTTGTGAAGTCAGTCTGAACAGTCAGACAGCTTATGTAATTTTGCAAAAGCTATCTGAGACACATATTAATGTATTTTAATGATGAACGGAATCTACTTCCAGGATTTTGAATAGGAAAATAGTATTATTTTTGAATTATGGAATCTGTTTATAAAGGGAGAGCCAGTTTCATCATTGGGAACACATAACTTAATTCAGAGATATTACATCAGTGTTGAATTTGGCTCTAAGTACTAAAAGCACCATGCTAACTGTATTTATACTTGGCTTTCATGTATACTTAAGTCTGGCAAGTGTATCTCGTGGGCACCTGCTTGATGCAGAGATTTATGGAGAATGCCAACATTTGGTCTTGATATTTAAAAACAATTTGTTAATTGTCAAGAAAAGTAAACTGTTAACATCTTTATTTACTGATGAGACAACACATCGGTAGTGGAACCTATTCAAGATGGACAGCCATTTATTAGTCCCTAAAGCATTGATGTTTTTAAACT
>CM020025.1:69776381-69938881 GCA_009769605.1 Bucorvus abyssinicus
GCAGCTGCACAGATACCACTGTAGCAGTGAGGCCATCAGCAGGCAACCTCTACTGATCTGGGTCAGATTTCTACTAGCCACATAGAGATTGTAGTTTTGCTCTCCTTTTGCTCACCTTTTAAGCTGGACAGTTCCATATTCTTTGATGTCATTTCAGTAAACACTGTTCACCTTGTCTCCAGTACCGATGCAGTATTCCTGTCTGTCTGTATTGCAGGCGACTCATTCACGGAACTGTGCTGCTTAGCATGACATTGTACAGCACCCTTACAACAACAATGATTACACCAGGCATCTGCAGTACTGACACACCAACTTCAGTAACATTGCAGGTAAGAAAGCCAGAAAGCAGAGGAAAAGACTGTTTTCAAATGACCTGTGAGAAAAAAGGGTTGTTCCCACAGCTCATCAAGACCACATAAATTAAAAATCCTATTTCCATTATAGCCACACAAAGAGAGCATGTTAATCTTAATGGATGGAAGTCTGTGATTCTGCACAGTGGCAAATATATATGATGCTTGCCATGTCAAATTCTACCTCTGAGGGTTAGAGAAGGTTTTTGCAGGGTAACTTTTGTTGTTATAATTTTGCTTCCAAAAATACTTTTGACACAAATCAATGGCTTGATACCTGACTTAGAGCTGCATTTTCAAAACTGAGCTTTTCTTCTGAGTACTATTGAATTGCATGCTGTTATAAATGTAACATAGAGCTTGCAATTAAACCGAGTAGCATAAAGGATTTGTAAAGGAAGTGGCTACAGCAATTGTCAATAGACATCAGTATAGCTCTCAATGACTACATGCTGAGCACCCACTCACTCTGGGCAGAATCATGCTCCCAGTATTGAAAATGCATGAGGTCTGCATGGTAGTTTTATTACCTTGACAGGTTAAATTAGCAACTGGGTACTTTAAGAGTAAAGCCAGTTGTTTTCCGTAATAAAAAACCTGAATGACTATTAGCAAATGACATGTAAAAGCAGATAATACAGATAAATGAGGCTGGCCTAAGAATAGGCCATTTTAAATAGACAAGCAAATGGGGATTTTCTAGTCTGAGGAATTCAGTCGAAGATGACACCTTAAAATAGCTCCCCCTATTAATAATAAAATAAGTTGAGACAGTAAATGGCTATTAATTTATAATCTCTCTCTGCTGAAAGAAATGGAACAGGAGGAGCTCTCATTCCCCCAACCTCGTCTTCAGTTATTCCCACGCATGTGATAGTTTCATGATTTGTGAACATGCTGGAAATGTCATAAAGATAGCTTTTCCTATGCAACCAACAAGACATGTTAACAATTTGCAGGGAATAACTTTGTTAAACTTTAGAAGAGTGATGCATATCAAATACATCTATTTAAAAGAAAGATATAGATAAAAGATTATAGTGTGCATTAATAAACTGAAATGGGATGTGCAAATTGAACTGAATTTTGTAGAACAGCCTGAATTTCAGCTAAGTATGTACTCAGAGTATCTAACACCTCAAGCTTTGTAATTTTGGTTGAATGTTTTCTTTCTCTGTATCTTAAAAACATCCTAACTTTCTGACACCCATACATAAACTTATGCTTATAAGAATGAAAAATTGGTAGATGCTGTACATCATATGTGAAATTAAACATCCAGAAGTGAAATCACAAATCTGATTTCCATCTCTCACACTGGCAAACTACACATAAGAATCACCCCTATTTTTTCAGGGAAAAAACCAACCAAACAAACAGAAGAAGTCTACATTAGTGGAAGATTTCCATTTAAGAACCATGTCATTAAATCCAGAAAAGGAGGGAAAAAAGGAAAAAATTTACTTCAGCTTTGAGTTCATGCAGTTCTAAGAAAATTGAAATACAGTGAATGAAATTCTCCCAGGAAAGTCAGTGACAAAGCTCCCACTGATTTTCATGGCCTGAGTTTATCACCAGCCTGTTTATGTAATATATTATATACAGTGAACATCCTTAACTTATTATCCCCTCTTCTTTCTCTCATATTTTGTACACTTCCTGTATAAATCTAAGATAACATCTGTTGACAGTTGTACCTGAGAATACACGTTGCTAAAAGGATGATCGGGTTTTTTTCTTTTTTTTAAACCAAGATTGACTTCCCAGAAACTGATTTGGAGTTCATTAAACCTGAACCTGAAAAAAGAAGAGATGAACTTGAAGAGCCAACCAAAGACTGCCTGAAGCATATTGCAAGACTTTCGCAGATAGGTTCTCTCTTGCTGTAAGTTGTACCCAGCTCGCCCTGCTGATTCTTGGTTTGCTGAACTTACCCTATCGATCACAATTCAATGTATCCAATACTTTAAAACTAAATTTTCCTCTGTAGGAGCCTAGCTTGATTGATTTGAGAAGTAGCACCTCTAAATGAGAGAATAGATCACAGCAAAGCCTAAATAAGCCTCTGGAGGTGGCAGTGTATTTTACCAGTTTAGAAAAGGATTGTTTTTCCCTTTCTATTACTTTTATATATCTCTATCTATTTTATGTATCTATATCTTTTCATGTTTTTGAAGCAAGAAACTAATTTTTGATTCAAAACATAAGTTTCATGTGATGTAATAAGTCTATATCGGTAATAGAAAGAAAACTTTTGGGTTCTATGAAAATCAGACTCCTTTATTAATAATACACTCAGACTTCACACATAGTAGTTAAATGGCATATGATCATTAAAGCAATCTGTGTCGAGGTATAACCAAGGAAAGAAGTATGGAAAGTTTAGCTTTCACAGAAGGTGGATAAAGACAAAGTGAAACGAAACACCTGTATATACTGAGGTAAGAGTAGTAGGCTCAGCTATACGTATGTTACACTATCAATTAGGATTATGTACTGTGTAAAGTATTTTTTTATATAATCAGAGTGGAATTGGGAACGTAGGTGCTTACAGTGAGCCATTATACCAATCACAGTTAATTCCGTGAATTAATCCTTTGTCAAAGTCAAAAGGTGTATTAGTTGTGCAATAACTAAATAACTTAAGGCCAGTTCAGCCCCCTCAGTGTGATATGATGTATCCATTATGAAGATGTTTTTTAAGATCAGGTTCTTTTTGAAAGACAAGAGACAAACTTGCTGTTGTATTTGATGTTTAACTTTTAAAAGGACAGAATGAAATGTAAAATTCATTTTATTAACCAAGGGTCTGTGATTTGTTTCTTTTTTATTTTATTTTTAAATATGAATGTGAGGTCAGTATTTTGTTGTGAATAGACACTGTGCCAGGGCACTGTCAAGGTGCCAGCAAGATCTCCACCTGCAAAATATGCTCCAGAAGTGATATGGGGAACTTCAAGCCAAGGCATCTGACCTCTCTTAATGATAAAACAGTGGGTTCTGTAAGGACTAAGGGTACCCTTCCTTAGAAGGGTACTTAGATGCTCAGAAATCTTTGTTGAGCTTCCACATCAGATTGTTAAAGAAACGAAGTTGTCGTGGTTTTAGAGGAAAATTGGTTAAAGGCAGAGATTGGAGGTTTAATGGTGGCTTTTCAGAATGGAAGAATCAGCAGTAGGGTCTTTCAGTCCTCAAGGCTGGGACCAGTTTTATCCAGTATCTTCATCAATGACATGGAGAAGGAAGTGGGCAGGGAAATCTCTGGGTTTGCACATGGCACTCAGCTCTGCCAGATTGTCAAACACTGTGCTGTGGAGGGGAGATCCAGAAGGACCTTGCAAAATGGGGCAAAAACATGGCAGATGAGCTTCAGTGGGGATAAATTTAAAGGCATATATTTAAGGAAAATTAAGCAACTGTGCATGACAGTGAACTGAGAACTGGCAGTTGCAGCATAGGAAATACATCTTGATATTACTGACGATATTTCCCTGAACTCATGAGTACAACATGCAGCAACAGCCAAAACTGCCAACAAAGTATTTGGCATCACCAGGAAGGGTGTAGAGAAGAAGCCAGCATATGCCTTTTCACCACTGTCTAAAACCTTAATGTGCTATATTTTGAGTAAGCTGTATAGTTCTTGTCTCCACAACACGGAAGGACACAGTAGATGTGGAAAATATACAGAAAAGGGCAACTACAATGATTAAAGGGCTTAGGCAGCTGCTTCACCAAGAGTAGCTGAAAAGGCTGGGACTCCTTGGTTTGGAGAGAAGACTTAGAGGATGTGTGTATATAAAATCACGATGGTGGTGGACAAGGTGAATGCATCATCAAATCCCACAGTATTTGAACTAGGGACATTCAATGAAACAAGTAGATCAATTGTCAGCAAATGGAAGAAAGTCAGAAGTGACTAAGACAGTCAGAAGTGACCTTTTAAAATCTGCTGTCACAAAGCTGTGGAAGTAGACAACATCAGATTCATGAAGGCTGTGCACAAATTCATGGATAACAGGTTCATAAACATTACAAAGACTAGGCAAGGGTAGACTCTATAACATCCCTAAATACAACAATTTTGGGTTCTCTGGGAGTGTGAAGGGAAGAGCTCACTGCAAGTCACCAAACTGGAGGTAAGGCTTTGATAAATTCAATAACAGGTTCTTGGAGGAAAGAAAATGGTAGTGCTTTTTTTCCACAGGATTTTTTTTTTTTTTTTTTTCCAGTTATCCTATCTTATGGGCAAAGCTGGTTTACCAAATTAATCATCAAACTGAAGGGTAGTATATGTGGGGTTTGTATGAAGGAATTCCATTTTTAAGTACTTTCTGAACAAGAGAAAAACTGTCAGCCTGTAATTTTTGTTGTATCTCTATCAGAGGAATTCTTTTTACCTTCCTCAGTCATGATAGATTTTAATTAAAAAAATTTGTAACAACATATTGGCATCCAAACACATTATTATCAGGATATCTGAAGATCTTCTCTTCCCTTTTTTTGATATGTCAAGAGAGGAATCTAGGTAGCTTTTTAGCTGCAATATGTCTGTATGATGATGCTTCGGGGTTACAAGACAAATAGGATTTTGAAATACCTGGGTGTCTGTAGTTAGAAGACACAAGAAACCTTTCTCAGCTGTCAGGATCCTTCTGTTACTTCTACTGAACGCAGAGGGAATATGTGAATGGACAGAAAATGCTCTTAACCCTATGGTAGAATAAAGAAGAAAGAGTGGTTAAAAGCAGACAGCTGCATGGTTGTCCTTGTTACAGGCTGTTGAATTTAGCAGTGTGATGAATGCAAGACTGCTGTGGCTCCACGTCCCCAGGTTCAGCTGTTGGGGAGGTGGCTGTCTATTCATGATAGGAATATCAACAGATCAACACAGGCAGGAAGCAGCACCTTACCAGCACACACGCAAACGTGCAACAGTGCCACAAAACAGACTGCACAGACAGCCTGATTCTCTTCCTCCTCTCTGCCTGATCAGGATCAAAGTCTGCTGGTGTGTCCTGGTTTGAGTTAGCACGGAACTCATTCTGGTCAGTGGTTTTACTTTCCAGCTCAGTCTCTGCTAAGTGACGGCACTTTCTGAAGTTAACAGCATATCTCTGCAGTCAGTGTTTGCTTCTAGGAGTGATACGCCTGATATTTACAGTTACAGGGACTGGTGTGCCGAAAGGCTCGTGCTTATACCTGCTCCTGTGCAGACCAAGGTCACTGCTAAATCTTGTGTACCACGGTACGGGTGCAGTAAGTTACAGGCTGCACCTGCGGGGAGGAGCGGACAGGACAGGTGACCCTAAACTGACCGACAAGGTGTTCCATCCCATAGATGTCATCTTCAGTATAAAGCTGAGGGATCACAAGGGTCAAGCTCTTTTCTTCAATGGCCAGTGTCCGAGGAGGACTCTTTCCATTCTGCCTTTGATCTGAATCCATGCATTCCTGAATCCAGTTCCAGAATCCAGCTCCTGGATCTGGTTCCCGACTGCCACTGAGTCCAGTCTGGGACTTCCCCAGTGCCTGCCCACAGCTTCAGTGCTGACAGTGATGTAATTGTCACCAATAATCAGAGGGGTTGGTTCAGTATTAGTTTTGTATATTTGTATATATTTAATTTTACTGTTATTATTTTTATAAAGGAGTTTGTGTTTTCTTTTCCAATTCATAAGTCTCTCTCCCTTATTCCCTTTCTTTTCTCCTTTGAGAAAGGACAGAGGTTAATAGAGAGCATCTCTCATTCATCTAGTGGCTGGCCCAGCCCTGAATCTTGAGCTGGTGGAATATATACACATACGTACAAATATATATTTTTATATATAGTATCAAAATATTGATTGCTCTAGTAGATGTGGTCAGACAGTCTATCCAGTAGCTGGCCCCAGACCTCCTTGCTCTCCCCAGCTGCTGACACCCAGACATATGAGCCCCCCCATACGTTCACAACCACACTTTTATCTGGTTGGTGGTGCTTGGGCCTCTACCTGTTACAGAGATGTGGGTTTCCCCAGTAGCTGGACCAGACATATAGTCTTCCCAGTAGGTGCCTCTAGGACTCCCGTCTCTCTGGTAGCTGTCCCCATGGCCAACATCTCTTGGATGTTGATTAATGAGGGGATCAATGGAACTGAAGGAAATTAACTTCACCACATGGCTCTTGTGTTCCTCACAGCTCTACACTGTGTGCTGCTGTGTGGTCTTTGGTGTCATCACCAAACCAGGCAAAAGGGGGACCAAGAGAATTCATTAGTTACTGCCAGCTGCTTTGGCTGACCTCTAAAAACATTTCAAATGTGAGCCTTTGATTCCTTTTAGGATTACTCTGTTTGAAATACAAACTCCATAAAACCAGCCATCTGAGATAATGGCTGCTCTTCAAACATGATTCAGCCTGCTTGTGAGGATGGCTCCCAGGATAAGGATCAGAGACTGGGTTGAAGCCAGGAAGAGCACAGTCTTTTTTTTTTTTTTCCATCTTTCATTCCTTCATTCATTGTTTTCCTTCTACCTTAATTTGTACTCTCAGCTTTCCTTTTCCTTTTTGCCACTTAACTGGTTAAGAATCTAGTTTGCCCAGCAGTTGTCATGAGAGTGCTCTTGCTGTGAATTGTGATTAGAGAGGCTACTTCCAGTTGGGTGAATAGTGGAACAGATCTAGAAAACTGTGGTGATGCTGCACGTTTTGCTAATCTGTCCATGGGAGAGAAACTTGCAACTGAGAATCAGTGCTGGGAACAGAAATTTGCATTCACTAGCTTTGCTGCTCTTTCCTTTTTTTTTTTTTTCCTTTTGTCTTTTTCTGCTTTAGTACTGATCATGAACAACAAAAACAGCTCAGAAGCATTTAAATTCATTTTTGCCATTTCGCCCAGAAGAAAGGTAATAATTAAGATCAGCTAACAAAGCTTTCACAGAAACTATTTTCTTCATTTAGCTAAAGGGATTAATGAAAACTTTTAAATGAAAACTACTGAATTATTTAGATTTTAAGATATTTTATTTTTATTTGTGTGGAGTAGAAGGCTATGTATTGTAATATAGCTCTTACATGGAGGGAAATTTAGAAGAAACTCTGCCAAAAAAAACCCCAAAAAACCAAACAAAAACCCCACAACCAAACCTGCATTTTTATCAGTAAAGAATGCTTATTACATCTTATCTCTATTGAGACAAAGAAATGCTATTAGCATAACAATCTTCAGATGCTATATGTATGCAAAATACATTTTACCATCTATCTTAAATGTCTTATTACATGTATATGTAAACCTTTGTTACAAAAAACTAAAAATCAAAACCTAAAAAAAACCCACCTCACATGGAAAAAGAAAATGGCATTGCCTCTGGAGTAAAGTCAGAGGGAGAAATCTGTTATTTAGAAAACCTGATACAAGGATTGATTTCTTATCTCGCTTTGCAAGCTCAGTGGAGCCTTTGGATGCTTTAATCTGAACAGCAGATTGTCTAGTTTGCAAGATGTGGTTTGAAAGCTTAAATCTCTGTTTAAAGTCAGCGTATAAAAGGGGTCCTTTAGCCGCACTGTCCTGCAGAATGCCATCCGACTGCATAAGATAACCAGACAGGCAATGAAGTCTTAGGCCTATTTCTCTCTCTTTTTTTCTGTGTGTGACTTCTTCACAGAAGTACAAAGGCATCTATTTATTGTTACAGTGGACATGCTGTGAATTCTGAACCATTTCTTTAAATGGTTACCAAAATTATACTTTTCTTGAAGTGACTACTGAAAGTCATGACAGCATTTGTATCACAGTTAGCTTCATCTTCTGCATACATTTATGAGCTTGTTCCCCTAAAGGAATGAAACAAACATTCACTCTTGTGACAGTAAAAACCATGCCCATATTTGTACCACCACACTGTGTTCCTAAATGCTTGGCAATTCAAAATTGCAAAGAAGAAAAGTTCTCTAGTACGTACAGAGCCAAAGGAACTCATTGCTATGAGTTGTGAAAGCCACAATCTTGACAGTTAGAGCAGGGCTAAGATAGCGTTTTGGCTAAGAGTGTACTAAAACATTGCAAATGGAAGGAAGAAGACCTTGGGAAGAATGTAAACACTTGGATTCTGAGTCCTGCTTACACATCTGGATAATGAAACATTTGACTGGAAATGAGCTATTTACTTGCTGTTTTCTACAAGGTTTCTCACACCTTGCTCTGAAGTATCTAGGTCCATTTGAAGTCACATGTACATTATGATATTAAGTAGATGGATCACAAATCTGGTCATGTTTGATCAAGAAAACTGATGTTCCTCTTAGTTTCAGTAATGATTTTTGTGATCTGGAGATCAGTTTGCACTCTCAAAGCTTGCTTTTGAAGTCTGATATCAAATTAAGGGGTTTGCCTCTCACGGGGAATTTCTTTTTCTGATGGTATCAAAACCTAGGATTTAATATGCATGAGGCAAAGATATCGGAGTTGTTGACAAACCAGAGGATATATAGCAAAAATTATTCTGAGGCATTTCTCACTGTGGTGAATTGTGGTGAGATGATTGACCACTTTATCAGTATGTTATTTAGATATCTAATGTCTCTGAGGAATTTGATATTGCATCCTTTTTTGAGAGTACAGCGAAGCATGGCATGCTAGACCTTGCTAACAGACGTGGAAACTACTGGAAGCTTTCCTTCCCTTTTCCAAACTCTTACCAGTGCTAGAGATAATCATATTGTGTGTGTGCATGCACATGTGCTCATACTCTTGTAAGTGCATGGATGTGCTTAAACCCTATTTGAAATGCAAATACACTAAACATAGACACACCCGCATTACACAGCCAAAGCAAGGGCGGGATTGAAAGCCATAGCTAGTAGGTTTGTGTGTCTAGTGGTTACAGTAGTTAGTTAGTGATGATGTGTAGCAGATGGATGTAACGCTAATTTAATCTAGTGATAACTGCACCTTCTTTATCTCTGTCAGAAAAACCCCAGTAATAACAAACACCACCAACAACAGAGACAGTGGAGAAGAAAAATGAAAGTGCTTAGGAAGCGAAATAACCATATATGTGTGTCTTTTGACACGTCATTTTTATATGACCCAAGGCTGACAGATCCAAAGTATAAATATCACTTTTCTTATAAAAGCTGGTCTGCAGAAAATTATATCCTACCCCAAGGAAAACACGTACTTACCCAAAAAGCAGTGTACTCTGTGACTGGGCCCCTCTGTACAATAAAGTGTCTTGCTACACAAAGCTCCAGGTGGTTTTAATTTCAAACTGAATTTCTAATCTTCTCTTCCAGACTCTCGGAACAACAGAGAAGAATATTATGGTTTTATCGATACTACTGCAATAATCAAAATTGCTCCCTTCCTTTGGTACTGGGTAGTGCACCCAGTTGGGATCAAACAACTGTATCAGAAATGTATGCTGTGTTAAAAAGATGGAGATTTTCTAACCCTCTGGAGGCACTTGGGCTTCTGACTTTCAGGTAAGGGAAAATTAACCGAGTAGGAAAATAACAGTAAACAGAATGATCACATGCTGATTAATTCAGCACTTCAGTTTGCTCAGCAGAGTATCAAACTTTGGTTCACCCTCTGTGCCTTCAGTTCTGTCCCTGTGTCAAAGGGAAGATACAACTTGCAACTCTTGTGATAACCTTGACTTGAACGTACCCGCCCTGCCTTCTTGGCTGAGAAGGTTTTCTGTTTCTCAGGATAATGAAAAGAGTATTTCATTCTCTATGGCAGATTCAGTCAGTTTCTGGTAACAAGTGATCCGTCAGATATTTAGCGTTTACATAGCACTCCACAGCTTCAAACTACTGTACAGATGTGAAGTGACTAATGGGAGATAAGGATGAAACAAGTTTCTAGATTAAGATGGCATGTAAATACACACAGTCCCACCTGTAACCTATCTTTATGAAGTAGATAGGATGAAACTTTGAAGTCAGGTCCCCCATTTTGAATGATGGGATGTGATGAATGGTGATGTTCCACCCCCTACTTCTTACACTGAGAGCTGATTGATTGTTGGAAGGCTTTGTTGATGCTGGAGCTAATCTTACCTATGATGTAATAGCAGATGTCAGGGGAGAGAATCTGTGGTAGCAGTTACATTTCCTCCAAAAGCTTGGGAGGTATTTTGCGTTAAGTGACCAAACTGTGAAAATGTTAAATGTGTGGATGAAAAGGTTGAGCAAATTTGGTTTATCAAGCCCTTGCTTGACTGGGTAGGGACAAGCTGCACCAGCTTTGCAATCTCAGTTCCATGTTGTACCATTAGAAAAACATACCTCATCTGAAGCTTTACTTGAGAAAAGACTGTATACGCTCACCTCCACGTTATTAAAAGATAGTTGATTAATAATATAAAACTGACAATTGATTTTATTTCCCTCTGGATGTGATTTCCTAAGAATACCTGTGTCTCAGGTTTATACCTGAACTATTAGCAGTTTCACACATTTGCATACATGTCTTTTTTACAATTAGTGGGAATGATAGGAGTGAAGGTCCTGAAAGATCAGATTCTGGAGCATATTGCCGTTATCATATTTACCTACCATATTTATCATATTTAAATGATTAGAATCGATTTCTAATTTATAAAACAACCACGTAGGAAGAAGTATATGGGCAGTGTGTTGTCTTCCAGGCTCCAGAGCAGCAACAGATTTTGAGATGGTCTGTCAGAGCATGCCAGGCTTTCAGATCAGACCTTTTGTCAAATTTTGTTTCTGTGTATGGGTGGCATTTCTGGAGATGAGGAGCTTGATTGTTCTTTGAAGATGCAGCTCTGCAGCAGGGTGTGGTGCAGGGTATCAGTCCTCTCAGGTGATTCACAGGCTTTTTAATATGACTCAGCCTGTCACAGAGCTTCTCAGTGTGTAGTGGATGCAGTGTACACACTGTTCATTCTGGCTAATAAAAAGATTACTGGCATGAAAAGACAGGAAGATGTCATCACTTTATCTCTCCTGGTGCCACCATTGGGAGTGGCTGTCAACTGCAGTCACGCCAAAGAGCAAGTACATCTGATCAGGATCTTAGCCAGTTTGTCCCTTTAGTTTCTCTCTCACAAAAGATACTATCAATCCATTTTTTTTGCTTCATGCTAACACTACAGAAGGAAGTTCTGAATCACAATATTTTGTAGGTGCATGAACGACTGGGAAGCTAACCTTCAGAAACAGAAGATTACATTTCCTTAAAGATGTCTAGTTTCAGCGATATCTAGGTCACATGATTTAACTGCTGAGAGACATGTATATGCAAATTGAGTGAGTGGGTTGAAGGAAAGGAGTACTTTCCATATAAATGGATTTCTGAGTTTTCTTCATTTAGTTCTCTTTTTCTCAGATTTCAATAATTTTGAAAAGTAAAGTAGCACTGGATAGAGTCCAACTTTCCTTCACCATTACCTTCACTGGCTTTGGATTGTAGGCTCCATAGACGAACTGTTTTTGAAGGTTCATTCAACTCTATCCTGTATTATGTTTGGCACTGACAATTCATCAAATCAGTTCTTACTTCTATCATCCACAAAACAGCTCTCTGATTTCTTGTGATTACTGAATCACGGTTGAAAGATCCCAGTTCATATAAAAAATGAGCAGAATATAAAAGAAATGCTCTTTATGTATTCATGTCTATTTTAAGGACTTGTGTTACCATCGCTATCAAATCATAGGTAAGTAAAATAGAGGGAATCTTTGTCTACGTGTATTTTTAATAAAAGGCAAGATTGCAGGAGTAGCTGCATTAAATCAGCTTAAAAGTTAGTGTAGTGCATCCTGTTTCCAATGGTGACCCACAACAGATGCCTAGGGAAGACAATGAGAATGGGCCGAACTTAATGACACTCTGTTACTCTCCCAGCCTCCAGTGATCTGCAGACTCAGAGACTTTCTGATAACATGTTTTAGTTTAAGAGCCCTATTTCATTTTTCTTCTATGATTTTTTCCAAATAAAAATTGATTTCACGCAAACGTTCAGCTTTCAGAACATCCTGTAGCAAGGAGATCCACAGTTCAGCTCTATGTTGTATCATTTCTATATACCACGTTTGCCAAATTGTTAGCAATACCATAAAAGAGACCAAGAATTTCTAATCACTCTGAATTTTGGATGCTTCCTTTGTTGGAACTTCAGTTTGCAGTGGTTTATATAGAACCTGAATTTCTCCTGCAGGCACTCTATAGCATTTAGAGAGGGTACTCAAAATCACCGGTCACTTTTGCAAGACTTGGGCTGGGGACTCAAAATTATCCTTCTTCTCAGAGAAAAAAAGTTGATGAAGTTGATGAAGCTCAAGCTCACATTTGCAAAGATAAAGAAATTAAAATCTTTGGAGACTCTTCCTCATTGCCTGGGTTAGAAGACAGTATCACAGAGTTTAGGGAGAGGTATCATGGCCCATCAGATCAAACCCCATTATCACACGTCTGAGTTAGAATGGTCTTTGCAACTTTCTGAAACTTCTAAACTGTTTTGTTTGCTACATGGTGAAAAGTACAATTTAATAAATGTTTCTTGTTCTTTGAGCATGTCTGTCTTGCTTACACTCTTCCACTTTGCAGGCACATCTCAAAGCAGCCAATGATAAACTCATTTATGCAGTGAAAAGGAAGAACTTTCATAAATAGGAAAAACAATCATGGTACATTTCACAGATAAATTCAGTAGCAGCCTTGCATCCAGTACTTGCAGCAAATGCATTGATTCTTAAAGCCCCAGAAACCAATGCATTAAAAAAAAATTAAAAAGAATGTTTCTTTCATCAATAAAGACAGGATGGAGAAGATGGCAGGGGGAAGTGTAGAATAAGATTTTACACTCTTCGTTTTGCCTCTAATTTCAGGCAAGGATGATTATAAGCCATTGCCTGAAAAATTAAATTTTCCCTAAGGCAGGAGGTATAGAGCTGGTCCCTCCTACTCAGCGCTGCTTATTGGTGCCCTGTGCATTTTACCATTGACTTCATTTACTGAGTTTGGTAAAAAGCCAAGCTTTAGTGGAGTTACTATAACTGTATCTACATTGCATG
Source organism: Bucorvus abyssinicus (assembly GCA_009769605.1). Classification (NCBI taxonomy): domain Eukaryota; kingdom Metazoa; phylum Chordata; class Aves; order Bucerotiformes; family Bucorvidae; genus Bucorvus; species Bucorvus abyssinicus. The sequence goes on from CM020025.1 coordinate 69,789,771, forward strand.
GTACACTAGCCAGGGAAATGACACAAGTACTCTTGTTTATTCAGAGAATTTTCTTGACGACAGAAAGAAACTAAAGGCAATATTAGAAATGCCATCATTTATGATGTGTTACTAACATGGCAAAATTTTGTGTGCGTATAGAACAACTGTACTTACAATTTTTTGTCAAGTGTTAGGGGTTGAGTTTCCGAGTAGAACTCAAGGTCCCTAACGCTCCTTAAATCCCTTACTGATATAGGGAAAAGGGAAACAAAACTCAAATCTCGGAATATATGGATGGGAAACTGAAACAAACTTTTAATAAAAATTCTAAAGTACTATCATATCACACAACTATATATTAAATGCAAAACAGGAAAAAATACAGTAAGAGTTAAAACACTGCAAAGGGAGGAAAAGGGAAAAAACTACAATTATGGCCGATTGGCCACAGGCCAGGAGATGACGTCACGCCGGGATGGTAGCTCAGAATATGGCGTCTATCCAAAATGGCGGCGGGCCAAGTGATTAAAAGTTTTTAACAGCTTAGAGAAGTATTTTAACGAGTTCGCAGGGAGACCTTTTCCAGTGTCTGTAAAAAAAACATTCAAGGACACTCCTGACCGAAGCGGCAGCTTCCTCAGATGCGAAGAAAGGAGAAGCTCTCGCGGCCGGAACGCGAAGCAGGGTGAGCTTCCCCCGCGTCTGGATCCAGCGGTAGATTCTTGCCGAGTGAGAAATAGCTCTTCTCTTACCCGATACGAGAGAGAGATGCTGACTGAGTCCCACAACAATTCACAGCAGAGCTGGGCACCGATAGACAGAAACAGTTCTGAGTTAGGCCCCGGGTGGGGGGGCAGGCCGCAGGCTTTCGGCCTGGACGGTAGCCAGCCCTCTCGCTGTGGCTCTTTCTCCGAAGCTGTCCGGTGTCCAAAGAGGAGGAGACTCCTCCTGGCTGCAGGTTTTAAGGAGCATCTGCCGGAAGAAATCTTTTGACCTGCACTTGTAGCCAATGGGATGCCGGGTTTATGGAGCTTGTATGAAATAATCCCGATGCTCTATTGGGCACATTTCCAAAACAAGGAAGTCTTGGCTCAAACTGGGACATCCGGTTATCTTGCTATTCAAATTATTGAATATGAAAGCCCAAATATACTAATTAACCCAGATAGCAGAACATTTTCTCCAACCTTGTTTTTCTGGCACATCTAAAGTACACTTGCAGCCCTGTGAGGTATCGTGGCTAGGAATCGGGAAATCAAGCTAGAATCAGGAAACAGCCATCAAAAAAGAAGGTATGCCACTTTCCAGCGTTGTGCAGCGCTGCAACCATTCTGAAGAGAGAACTTTTTGACATAGACAGTGGAGGTGAAGACATAACCTTCCTGGTAGGCTTAACAGTTTTTCCTAGAAACTTCCTGCTAAACTCTAACTCAGGGCAAGTGCGCAGAAAACGATATTCCTTTAAAACTATGTGCCAAATCAGAGGATTTTGAGATCAGACATTAAGGTCAGAGGGGTTTTTTACTACCTTACTCAACTCCCTGTACAGAACAGGCAGAGAAGGGAAAGATATGTCTCCTCTCACCTCTCCTTGACCAGAGAAGGTATCTTTCAGTTATAGCATCCCTCAGCCTTTGACTCTCACAGTATTGTTGTTGATTTTCACACTATGTTGCAGAGTAGCTATTGAGTTTCAGAGATTAGGATATATAAATATATGCAAAACTCACTTTCTAACTAATATTTATAATAAAATGTGATAGCTTGAAGCCAGATTTTGTTCTTACCCCTTTGAAAGCCAAATTGATTCAGAATTATTGAATCAAATTGTCATTGTTTCAATAAAAGCAGAATTTAAACTGTTCCCTGAGAGTCCACCCGGAATGCCCAACAGAGTATTTATCAAACAGATATAGCCAGAGGATATCTTAGCTGTTTGCATCTTGGTTTAAAAGGCTGTACTGGTATGTCAGTGTGGAGAGCAAACTTGGGCTTGCGCAAAGAAACAAGATTAAGAACAAAGCAACAGTCTGCAATTAATTTGATTCTTTGATGTACAGAACACTCTACTGATAAAGCTTTAAAACTGCTTTGTAGCAATGGACATGAAATTTAGTGATAACTTACGTGGGGATATGTGCATTGTTGGGAATAGACCACTCTTAATTTTAAGCCTCAGAATGGGATTAATTCATTTTTTTCCCACTGCCTTTAACCATTTTTAGCTTTCTTGGCAATAAGTATGAAGGTACTGCAACACACGGCTATAACAGGACAACTAACAATGAAGAACTATGTAGGATATAGCATGTTTTCGATATCTAACTGTGCAATCTAATCAGGAGGCTTAATCTGTAAATAATCAAGTTTTCTATGTTTTATTCTTTTGTTTTAGTGTAACAGAAAACAAACTTTGTCTCTGTGGTAGGAAGAACCTTCTAGATCACACAGGTTTCAAATAGAAATCTGCTTTTTGTTAATTTCTTCCTATTCTTGTTCTTTCCTACGATATGGTTTACCATATGGTCTCTGTGACATCTTAAAGTTATTACTAGTTGTTTTAGTCAGAATTTCCTGTAGAAAAGCTATGTAATCTTTACTTAAAGTGTATTTTCTGTGAGTAAATTCTACAGATCCATCTGCCAGTCAATAGCTACTGTATCTGACATGGAGCTTTGTAATGTGTGAGGAGTGAATATATTACTCCTTTTCAACTGAATATTTTGAAAATCCAGTATACTTTTTACTGATGGTCTTTGTTATCTTTCTGTACTTTCTTTTAGTCCTTGCCATTTTCTAATCTTCATACATTTACACAGCGTTTTCTTTAGAAGCCCTCAAAGAAATTAAAAAACTCACCAGAAGAAAGAAATAAGCCCTGCTAATGTTATCTGTGTGCTAAAACTAAAGGAATTCCTTAATCAGTATTCTTAAGGTTTCTTCTTTCTTCCTGTGTAACTACTTTAAAAATACTTAAACTGCTGCCCAGAACTTATTTGTCTGTTCTTCTAAACAGTTCTTCTACACTTTCTCTCCTGGCCCAGTTGCACCTATCAGTGGCATGATCTCCTTTACTGCTTAAAGGGGGGGGTGGGGGGGTGTTGTGTTTGTTTTTAATTGATATCTTCATTTCAGAAGGTTTGCTAGCTCAACTTTCCTTGTTTCTACCGAACTTAATAACATGCATTTCATGGGACCAGAGTCTTTTTCTTGAAGGGAATTGCAGAGATATGTGTCATGTTAAAAGCCTTTAACTTAAAAGATGGCTTGTGAAAGACCATGCTGTTCTCTACAGAGATTCTCACATTCTAGAAAATGTAGTGAACTCTACAGTTCTGCTTACCTGACAAATATCGTCCAGCATAGGGTTATTTGAGACAGTGAAATAAAATTAGGATGATATAACTGTTAAAGAGGAAATGCACATCTATTTCTCATTTACAATTGAGTCACCACTGGCAGGTACCAAAATCTTGAGAGAATGTCACAAATCCACAGGATGCCTTAGCAGTGCTTGGTTTTCTGTTTGAACTGATTTAACTGGAAGGTATAGCTAGACAAATAGCTCCCTGCTGGCTATCTATATGAAAAGAATCAAAGACTGTAAGTTGTTCTTACTTACAAAGCAAATTGTAATCTATGCTCATCCAGCTCAAAATTCAACTCTTCCAAAATCCACCTTAAAGTCTCAAGGGAGACCTAACAATCTTCAGCTGCTTAGAGAGAAGTTAGAAAACGGGTGGCTGTCAATCCCTGGCATCATGCAGCAAGAGAATAACAAAACAGGAAAAGGGCTGTTGAGGTTAGATACCAAAGGAAATCAGTTTCGTGACTTAAGGAGAATACAGGTTGCAAGGTGAGCTTGGAAGGGGAAACTTGAAGTCTTGCATAGTGTGGCCTGTTGCTAAGGACTAGACTCAATGACTATAGTTTACATGTTTATTTTTCAGTAGTGTCTCTGAGTGTGTAAAGCTGGAACAAACTTGTAAGAAGTCACAGTCTCTGTTGTGGAGTACTCATTACCTGAAGAGAGAACAAATACAGTCGGCCAAAAGAAGAAACTTACAATGCATTACAATGCAGTCAGGCAAATAAATGAGGAACACCATAGTTCTAGTCACTTAATTATTTATTGACCAATAGGTTGTTTATTGGGAAGAAGATAGAACTAGAAGAAATTGGAAACCTTGATGAAAATTACCATTTTGAAACTCTGCATAGAGTCATACAAGCATTGTTAAGGTTTTTGTTTTAAGCTGCTTTTTTTTCCTAGCTAAATTCTCAGAGATTTTGTTGACAAGCATAAAACAGCTAGGGAAGAGGAATGCCTTAATCTCCTCCCTCTCTGAAGCCATTATCAGAGGCCATATGTCAGGAACTTGATAATCTGTGGTTCAAATCCTTTATAAAATTGATCTGATACAGATGAGCTTCTCTTTCTAAGGAGAGTTACCCTTAAAGGCTGGAATATTGAATTCATCTCACTACTCTGCTTCCAGATTTTTCAGTATATGTAAATAATTACATATTCATTGCAGCAAGCCCTGGAAATCAGCTGTCCTCTAATATCCAAACTATGAAGCTGTTTTTCTTAGTCCTAAAGTGATTTCTCTTGTGTTGAGTCACAGAGCCAAAAAAATCAATTAATTATGTCCTCTAATCAAGACTAATTTATGGATTACTAAAATCAGATTTGATGCAACACTCAAAAGTTTGCAAGATTATTCACTGGAAAAAACCCCTCTAGTCCTAATTAATTACCAGACTACAAGATGACATAGTTTCCAGGAAGGTGAATGGTAGGGTTTTTTTATACAGATCTGCTTCTAGACCTTATCCTGTTACTGGCTTTTAGCAAGTAAACTGATTTATGTAAGAGTGAATAGAATAAGCACCATGTAACACTGAGGTCATAAATATTTGCTGTATTTGTAGTGTTTCTGAGGATGTTAAATGTTTTCTCAAATACAAACATAAGGGGTAAACCAAATAGAATTAAGTATTTTTCTGTTGTGCCTGTGGCCCTGACCAAGGCTGAAATTCAAAAGAGCGACGGATATTACTTCTGGGGCTTAACAAATTGTCAAGTAGTAAAAGAACGTATTATCTGCCCATTCTTTCAAAAAGATTCAACTCAGCCTCAAGCTGACGTCAAGATTTAAAAGCTGAAGGAAACCATTTAGTAACCAGGACCAACAAATTACCAAAATCTCGTTCAAAAAGAGTGACAAGAGCTATGTCTCCTGAAGCAAACCAACCTGTAGCTTTTTCACTACGGTGCCTATGCATCGTTATTCTGATCACGTCTCCTAGAGACACTTTTGCTAACTTAAATATATCCCCAGTTTTGATTTACAGCAAATTAATTCTAAACAAACCAAATGTTGAATTTTCTGTAAAGACCGGAATTAAAAGAATTTTATCATTCTTTGTTTATCTGGAAAAAATACACGAGCTTCTGTCATCGTAGCATTGCGTATATTCAAATGCTGGCTGCTAGTAAGAACAAGCAGTAACTAAGTAATAACATTTTTGTGCTTGACTTGGTGCCTGTATAGAGCATATTTCACTGTTCAGTAACCTGTTGAACTCGATGAGAAGGGAAAGGGAAAGACTAATTTCCATATTATCTGCACATGCTCGACATACAGGCATTTGCAGCAACTGCGCAATTAGAAGACAGGATGATGTGGAAGGGATTAATTCTTTTTAATATGCAGTCCTCCGTCGGTTATGTTTTGTTCTAAATTGCCATGTGAATATTAAAGTAACAACTCCATATTCCCAATAGGGTACCTACAATAAATAAATAAATAAATTTGAAAAATCCTTGAAAATAGGCTCATTTGGGGCTATCATGATAATTTATTTATAATGTATTCCCTCTCTCACTATCAAGGCTCTCTCAGCATTATACAAGATGTTATAATCTGTATTAAAAACATCATCAAATATGCACCATGAAAGACAAACAAAATAATAAAATCAGACCTGAACTGCATTGTTAAAAGTTTGAAAGTGCTACAGGTGGCAGCTGTTTGCAGCACAGAGAGCCAGGCCCTTCCTGTAACTCCAACTGTTAGCCTTTTTTTTTTTTTTCAAGCTACCCACATTTTTATTTGATGGCCTATAGTTAATTTGATGATCAAAGTGTGTATATTGTTTTGCTGCAGCTTGTTTTATTAAACTTAAAAGCTCAAGTTTAGAGCTGCAGGTACCATTATACTTCTGAGCACTTACCTTTCTAATTTCTTCTCTTTCTCTCTTGATAGCAATGAGCAGTCATTGCTGCAAATGTGGTAGGCTTTCATGTTTCACTTCTGATTTATTTTTCTAGTGGGTATACTGTTGGCAAAAGGTGCTGGGTGGGAAGCTGCGAAGAGAGCAGTCTGGTTTTGTGTGGAGCTCATAAAGTAGTAATACTGGTGGCCCTGTGGCATCTTCTGCCATACATGATGGTTCTGATTTCAAAGAACTTTCTCCAGGATGAATTGACAGGATAATCTGTGTCCTTTAGTCATTGGTTTTTTGTATGCCTAGGCTGCCAAATCAGAGCTTTTTAAAAGAGCCTAATAGCCGTATCAGTTCAGAGGGGAGGGATTCACTGTTTTTGTGGGGCAGGTACTTGCCCTCAGAGAACTGGATCAAAGCCCAGCAGCCCTCTTGAACAATATCTAATTGACTGTGGTGCTGTTTGAAGACATTTTTGCCTCTTTGGCAGAGATGACCACCCCTGTGAGTCTGGTGACTGAAAGACCTCTATGAATATTTCCAGTTTCCTTCAGGAGAAGACAGAAAATATTCTTTGGACGGCCATGGACAAGCTTCCAGTACTGATAAATACTTAAGGGTGACACCACATAGCAGACATACACAGAAGAGCACATCTGTTCCTTTCCTTGTGAAGGCAGGATAGCAGCAGAACACGTGAATCAGTCTAGGCAACTTGTGTGTACCTGAAATTCTCTGTGTATGACAATTTATGTCACAAATACAACACATGAAAAGGTGGGAATTACTTCCTTATTTTATATTTTCAAAAGATGTCCTTAAAAGATAATTTTTCTGTTTCCAAATATTAAAAAAAAACCTGTATACTTTTCATCTTTTTCTCTGAAAAGAGGGAAAATATTCTGTTTGATCAGTTAGGTTACATCAAAATTTCATTCTTTTTCTTTTGTAAAGAAAAATGTTTTGACCAGCTATATTACCCAGCCTTCTTTTCCTGTTTTATCATTGCTGCTGCACCATGTTTTCCTCTTTTATCATTTTCACGGTTAGAGTTCTATCACAAAATCTACATTAGGTTCCAGCCACGCTGGTTTCAACCAGAATTTTTTGAGAATACAGCTTATGCCGAATACTTGAAGATCTTTTTCCATCAGAAATGGCTGTTCCATTGACTTGGAGCCTTTCTGAGGGAAGGTGTTCATTTTTAACTAACTTTACCTTTGCAAAAACTGAAAAGAAAACATGTTTTCCACTTCAAAATTACTTCTGTTTAAAAAATATTTTTTATTATTATATGAACCAGAAAAACTGACATTGGAATAAATTATCTGAAAGTAACCCTTTTTATGTGGGAAATTTCAAGCTTTTCTGTTGTTGCTCAGAACAGAAGCCTTCAAGTGACAGTTGACAGTTCTCATGGTAGAGAGATTTCCTATTTCAGGTAAGTCACAGCAGCAAGAGAAGATCCATAATTTGCTTCATATTTCAGGAAATTACAATATGCAATAGCTCAAACTAAAAAAGGTATTTGAAGATCAGAGTGAGGTTTTTCCCCCCTGTATGACACTGTAAGAGTCAATCCAATTAAGTTATCTGCTATGCGTTTCTTGACTCTTGTTACAGTAAAGCAAATGAATTGATTTTTTTCCTATTCCATTTTGAGAGAAAACCTGTTTTTCTAACAGTTTATATCAGCGAGAGCTCCGGAGAGCTGCAGTGGTTCAGTAGCTTTTAATGACATCTATTTGTTTTGCTCTAGTTTTCCAGATCAAGATATTCGCAGAACAGCGGTCCAACAAATAGAAAATATGTCAAATGATGAATTGTTAGAATACCTCCCACAGCTGGTTCAGGTAAGTAAGAAATTGATAGCCAAGGAAGTCTTCTGTCCAGATCAATAACTTCATTAAATGCTTTTGATTCTTTCAGTTTGATTGATACATCGTAAGAGGAATAAATAAGAAAGGCCAGTCAGCTGATGCAATGTTTGAATCAACAACAGGGCTGAGGTATACAGTTTTCCATTCAAGAGAATGTAACTCTTTTGGCATGCTGATTGGACTTTTCTATACACTACAAGAAGATATTTTTAAGTAACAAAGAAAAATAAAATGCACATCTGAACAGGAGAAATTCTGCTATGACCACCAAACCAGGGGCTGGTGGTGGCAGGGCTTCACTGCAGTCAAGGAAGCAAATGGTGTTGCAACAAATCAGAGTTATCTTAGTACTACATTTACAGGGAATGTGAGTTCAGAATTGTCTCTTTAGAGATGTACATTGCTTTTCACTGGAAATTAATGTTTTACAAGTTATAGGCCCACTGCTTCCAAAACAATCACTCTGTGGCTGATTAGGTCCTGTGTTGCAGTTAAGGACAAACCTTTGAAAGCTTTGTCCCCTTACTTTGTAACACTGTGCACGTGGATTGCTTACTATTCCACACTGCAGAGTTCCTCAGGGTTTTTTGGTGTGGTTTTAAATGTATATTTATATAAATGCATGCACGTATCTACACGTATCTAGATAGATAGAGACGTATGTATGAATACGTAATCCAATACCATGAAGCAGTGTAACCTGCACAGCTTTACAGCATTCACACAACAGGACACGTATGTGACCTTTCATCTTCCACAGCTTCTGCTTCACAAATAAGTTTATTTTGCAAAGCAGGTAATCGGATAAAAATTTAAATACAGCATTGATAGTTTCAAGCGAGGGAAGAAAAGCTACATATTCACAAATGGGTCCCTTACAATTTGAGGTATTCTGCAATTCTATATATATATTAACACAGTCAGAGTCAGGATGATACTTGCCTGTCTTACAGATGGTGGCAGACACCCGTGTCCTGAAGTTTCTTTGCTCATTGCATTGCTAGGACATCCTCCGTGTATCGGATTGCTTCATTCAAACTAAGCACTGGGTCCTTTCTGATTATTTTTATTTATAAAGGAAAGACAACAAAGTCAGCATACAAGTGATTCTTACAATTAATTTATCTGTTAAGGTGCTCAAGTTCGAGTGGAGCCTTGAAAGCCCTTTAGTGAAACTCCTGCTGAATCGTTCTCTTCAGAGCATCCAAGTAGTCCATCAGCTCTACTGGTAAGATCATTTGCTGTTACTACCATACTTGTTTTCTGTTACAGTGAACTTTATCCATGATTCTATTGGGGTCAAACTCTCTTTGTTTAAAATCAACAGAAAACCTAGGTGTTTTGCTCCTTCTTTATTCCCCTTTCAGACTGGATATGAGTAAAATGCATAAAAAACCTACTTATCACTGCCTTCATCCTGTCCCTGATGGGAGGGAGGGGGGAAGTTCTGTTCACTTAAGGAAGATACCATTTTTATTTTTCTGCATTTTCTGCTTTGAGCCAAAAACGTTCTTCCTCAAAATTTGCAAGCTCCAGGCAGCATTGACTTACTTATAAAGGATCCCACTTTTGTGATTCCTCTGACCTCTCCTGAAGTTGTCAGACTTGTTGTGCGTGTCAAAGTGTATCTCTTAGTCTGCCTTGTGATGATAGTTTACAGAAGTTCCTTTTTGTGATTATGGAGATGTAACAGTCCTAACAGTAACTGCCATTTACCATCTACCTCTGCAATAGAAGGACTTCTGTGATTGTATTATTGCCTGTGGTGGTTATTCCGTTTGCTGTGCTGTTACTTCTAGGCTCTCTGTATAGGAACGAGGCTTTCTGCCATCTGATCAACTGCCCTGTGATCTGAAAATCAAACTGTTGTGTTTTCTTTTTTTTTCATGTTTAATAATGATGGATGAGCTGAGCTTTCATTTACAGTTCACCTGGTTCAGATCCCTTAAAGCAAAATCTTTCCTCCCTGCAAAGGAAAGAAAACAACGTGAAATGTAATCATTTTGTTGATTAAGTGTGAGGTTGGAAAGAGCATAGATCATACTTTCATATCTGTGTGATCTCTGGAAGTGTTAGTGGGGATAAAACAGAGTTATGAATGTGTTTGTTTCGCTGAAATGAGTAGAATAACAATAACACGCCTAATGAGCATATCTGTCAAATAAAGAGAAACCGCATTTAGCAAGCCATTTTTCTGACAGTGCCTGAAATATGCCTGAGACAATTTCTACTATCTTACATTAAACTTAGCCATGCTGGATATGAAACGTCCAGTCTAGAGCTCTTTAATGTGCCCAGAGAGCTGGTAATTTTCCTGTGCAATTAGCAATGATTTCTAGAGTTCAGTGAACAGTGGGAACATCGTTGGTTTGCCTGTGTTTTCTTTAACTCCTCTTTTCTTCTCAGAAGAAAAGTCACTAAGTATCTGTGGTTTTCCTCTTTACTTTGCAGAATACACCTGTGTAGGTCCCCATTTTTTCCCCAAATTTTGCTCAAGCTGTCTAATATTATGATCTTGGGTAATATAGAGCAGATATTCCATCCTGAATAATAGATCTCCTTATCTGGCACAGTACAATTTAATGTGGCAAAATACATTTATTTTATATGTAGCTTAATATATAGCGTAACTATACATACCCACATCAAATAGAATATTTCTCAGTGTTCAATGGATTCTCTGCCTTTCAGCTGGCAGTAGCTCTGTTCAGGCTGGGCACCTTTTTTATTTAGGCTTTTTGTTCAAATGCCTCAATCTAAACTGAGAACTTTAATATGGTGCACATATCTTAAAATTTTGCTTCTTGTATTCATCACACTATCCGCTTTATTTTCTTTAGTTACTCTGCTCCACTATGTTCTTCAGTAGTAAACTGTTTTCTACCTAACATTTCAATTTATGTAATTATTCATATTCCTATTCCAGTATTTTAAAAAGCAGTTTCCCAAGTCATAAATTCTATTTGCAAAATTTAGCAGTAATTTCATAGTTTTATTTAAAAAGCCTTAATTAATTAAGACTTTAATTCACAAAATGGAAAATTAAGGTTTTCTTCCACTTATCTCTAAAGAGATTTCAAAAAGCTGAATGATTTAATAATGGGGGGAACACGTGTGCATGTACGATCACATAATTTCTTTTAAGAAAAGCGATTACGTAACATTTTATTCTCATGTGTTGCATTCTATTGCATTACCAAATTAGCAATCAAGAAGCAAGGACTGGTAAAAACAAACTTTGGTAATAAGATTATATTCAATTTTAATTGTAATGAATGACATTATCCTTCCACTATTAAATAATACAACATTGTGCACAGTGTACCTGCCCAAAATAAGACTTGGAAAAGAAGACTTTAATATAATTCAGAAAACTGGTGATACGATTTCAGAACCACAGTGGAAAAGTCAACTGACTTTAAATTCTGTGTTTTACAACGCTATTGTAAATCTAGAAACTTGTTAACAGAAATTGTGGCAACTGTCAACACTAGTTATTTTTAATGACAAATAGAATTTATAATAATATCTTGGTCATTTAAAATTATTCAGTTTCCCTGCACAGCAGAGATAAGCAGTTATCCTACAACGGTGTACAAACTCATCACCTTTTTAATATTAGAAAGCTGGAAAGTAAATTGTTAACTCCTTTCCATCGAGCAGTGATAAGGTTGTCTAAAGATTTTTTTAAAAAATTATGGGACAGTAAGTGGCAACAGAGGACAGAACAGATCAAAGGTTTGTTCTTGGGACACATATTTAGCTGTCGTAAATCATCACGGCTTCAGTCTGTTCGTTGCTTGTATGTGCTGCAGATTTGTCCCATTAATTCTGCTGTTTAGAGTGAAAAAGTAATCGATCTTACACCCTGTGTTTGGTGGTGTGTTGGTTGTTTTTTGTTTCTTTTATCATGTGTGACTTTTTTTCCTCTCTAAGTTCTTGAAGAATCCGTGTTTCAGTTCCTCACTGGTACTTTGGAATGTACTCTCTTCCTCAAGTAGACTAAAAACTACCCATGCGTACAGTACCAGCACAGGACCCATGTACCTCTTAAATCCCATTTTAGTCATATTTCAAAAATTCCTAATGTTCCTGGGGCATGGGGAGCATTTACCCTGCCCCACTATCTTTTATAAATTCACTGATTCTAGTCTTTCCCATAAGAGATCCTGGAACAGGAGGGCTGCAGCAAGTTTTCCTATTCCCTGGTGCTGTGCTAAGAAGAGAAGTTATTAAGACAGTTCTAGAAACGCAGAAAACTTCCTTGAGAGGAACAAAACCTGCTGAGCCCCTTTGGGGCCTTCTGCTTGCTGGAAGTCTCTGTTTATCTCCTTGCTGCTGCGTTTCACACACAGATGTTTTCTGTCAGCTTTTTTGCTGGAGTTTTCAGCCGCCCCTCTGCCTCTGGCAACCTGCCGATGGGTTTCCCACTTGCTTGAGTGTTTTTGGTTTTTAGTTACTTTCCCAGGTGGCAGCTGCAGGCTACAATCAGAACAGCTGGCTGGGGCAGCAGGTGGTCAGGAGTATGTCTCGCAGATGGTTACCTTCCACAGGAGGATTGAAAAACAGGGAGAAGGATAGTGTCCTCTAGGATCTGGCGGGTGCTTGAGGGTGGTGCTGAGAAGCACGGGTTTAATTGTTGTGGAAGAGTATGAGTGTTTGTAAATTTTGGCAGAGCATGAGATTCTCGAGAAAATAAAAAGTCAGGTGAAATCCTTGCTGAAGGCAAAATGTCCTTTTGTATCTTGTCTTCTAAGTCACTAGAACTTTACAGAACTTTCCTAGTTTGTAGTATTTCTCAACTACGTTTTGACTGGCAAGCAAGAGAGAAGGTCATAGTCTTCTGTCTTTTCCAATCCACATCTTATAGATAAGTTAAAATGTGAGAGATGAAAAAGGAACTTTTAGTGAAATCCAGCACACTGAAAACAATGCGAACTAGAGTACTGATTTCAATGCTAGAAACATGTTCTTTTATTTTTATTTTTTTTCTATTTAAAAAAGAGCAGTAAGGAGCAAAAAGAACATAAGTAATGTATAAAAGTTTAAAAAGACACTAGTTAAATTCTCTACTATTGGGAAGTTTGTCCCGCAATTTTATGTTTTCCAAAATCATTACCACTTAGTTTCATTCAACACTCCATCATTGGAACAACAGATTATTGCTTCATATTTAAAACAATTTTTTTTTTCAACAAGATGTATTTTTTGCTGTCAAAACTGGTCTAAGTTAACCATAATTTACTTGAAGACTTCAAAAGAAGGAATAAATCAAGCAGATACTCATCTGTCCAATGCTATTAATTATCTGAACATTAAACAGGCGGCCATCCTCCAGCTACTTGTCTTCCCACATTATGATGTCTTTCTCCCACAGTCAGAACTTATCAATTCTGCTAATTATTAATGAACTTCCTAAATAGCTGTGCAGAGCAGGCTGAAAAGCCCAAGCCGTTAAAATGACATTAATGTAAATACAATAGATGTTTTCTGTTAATTTGGTCCTTCTTACTGATCGGAATCAAAAGATCACTTAAGCATCTAAGTATCTTCCAACCTGCAAATAGCCAGTTCCAGTATATGTTTGATCAGTTGTTTTGCTACTCTGTGTTACGATTTGAGTTCAAGTCTGCAGTTGCCCAATCTTACAAACCTTCCGAGAGTAACATGTCATTCAACCAAGCGATAATTCTAAATCTCATCAGAATTCAGAGTACTTGATGTGATTATTATTGTGTTTGGGACTGCAGAGAACTTCAACCATAGAGTGGATTCACATCTAGGGATTTTAGTTCTGAATCTTAATTCTTACTTATGAAGTGCTAATATTTTGGAGACTTTTTTTCTCTAGTTACTTATGAGTATAGTAAATAGCACCATTAGAACATTATTTTTGTGAAATAATGATTCAACCATCTACTGTGCTACGTAGTTCATTATTAGCCATGTGGGACTTGGATTATTGCCTTGGAAAACAGACAGATAATTATTTTGTTTTCTAATTTCAAGACTTTCAGTTTTCTCAGACTCCAGTTTTAGAAAAAGATGGTGTCAAAAGAAACAAAGAGATTTTATTGTGAAGAAGCACCAAGAAGTAACATAACTTTTGTTGGTTTTGACCTCTGAGATTTACAGAGGCGTGGGCAGGTGGCATGTTTAAATCAACAAAACCACATCTTACATTTAATTCAAGACATTTTAGATTTTAAGAAAAAACTACTATTTTAGACTCACCACTTCTAGCTCTAAAGAAAGAGGAGTGAACTGGCTGTAACCACAACTGGAATGGATAAGAGGAGGTAGTAGCTACTGTCATGTCTAGCTACCCTGGGTCTGTCAATACTGCTCAGTAAAGGAGGACTGAGGAGCAAGACTAAGTGCTAGACCTTTGGTCTGCCATGATACGTAACTGCTGCCTTCCTCTCTGGCCCCATTTTGGACTGCTTCCTCCAAGACAGCACTGAAACAAAGTTTGGGAATAGTTCATTCCAGTCACCACCCCTAAAAGGCAAGATGGGCAAAAGTGCCCGAGTTTTGACACTCTGTCCTGCAGCACTGCTCTGCCCATACCTGCATGCTCTGAGGTAGATAACACACCTTCAGTCTCTTTTAACCTCTCTACCATTCGTGGACTATAACATAACCATCACAGCATTTCTGAAGCTATGGGTTCAAACACACACACAGAGAACTGTACCGTATGACCCCAGGGTGTAGCACACAGAGCACCAGTGAGACCCACAGCCCAGTCTGCACGCTGCAGAGGGAGCTTGCCCTGCTATGTCTGTGCCGATGGCTCCAGGTCCAAGAAGTACTCCATGGGTCTCTTTCTTAATCCTACGAATGTACCCGAAAGCACAGACTGACATTGTCCAAGACGATCGAAAGGCCTGGTTTGCCTGCTGGAAACGATACTTTCGGTCAAAGCTACAGGCATATTGGCAGGTGTTCTACCCTTTAGTAGGGATATTTTTTAAGTTACTGTCTGTACTGTTCCAGCTACAAAGGAGAGAAGTCTGAATCCATAACTCTTTGCAGTTTATGAGACTCTCAATTTACTTTAGTGGCCTTTCAGTCAGGCAGTTATTCTCTGGGACTTAGTGCGTGACACGTTTTGCTAGAACCAGGTTCACTTACTTAATTTAAACGGCTTTGTACATAACATTTACTTACCAAAGAGCAAAGATGTTGCAGATGCTATAATTTCTCTTTATAAATTGAAAAACTCTGACTACAAAAATAAGTATTTTGAACTTTTAAACTTCTAACTGAAAGGAAAATGAAAATAAATTCCAAAGAATTAAAAATCAAATTGCAAACACTACTGGGACAGGTTAGCAAAGTAGCTAAGCAAGGCATTTTAACATTTTCAATATAAAGAGGGAGTTGGTTTTCCTACTCTGCTAAAAATTATCACTTTTTAAAAAAAGAAATCCATTTAAAAATTAATAAAGCAGTCAAAGCTATGCTTTTTTTGTATTTTAGTGAATATTGCATAATCTCGTGAATCCTTGAAAAAGGACATAAATAGCATAGTTGTGTGCCTGTCTAACTATTGTAATGATTCTTAGTAGAATGAATGTGTTCTTGAATGTTTAGAGATCTAGGAATGCTATGTTTTTTTCCAAACTGGGTGCAAGCATGGAAACGAAGAGGTAAAGCACCCTTGTAATCATACGTGAAGGTGACATTGGAGTGAAGCATGATCGTGCATGTTGTTAGTTGTGTTTGTGCAAGCAAGTATTCAGCTGCTGCTAAATAAGTTACCAAATACAGAGATAACTCTGTGTGTGCCCCCCCTTTGGAACAGAGACACTGCCATGCCAGAAATAATATTTGAGGAGAATTAATAGAGTCAAGTGCAACATAAAAAAGTCTACAAATGCCAAACTTATTAATGCATGTTATTGTAATGAAAAAACATGCCACTATGTACGTCCACAAGTGAACTTACTTAGAGTTGAAGAGATAAGCTATAAAAGGTGAAAGATTTCTGGGGAAAAAAATTTTAAAAAAGAGCAATCTGACTTAATTCTTTTAGCTGCCTTATGATTTATAAATTAGCAGTAAAAGGAAAAACCTTTTTGGTACATTGTTTTTCTGAATGCTGTTGTCTGATATATTTTTACTTTGGCTCCTTTTATGTTTAAAAATGTTGAAGCTGACAAATCTAGGGTTTTTTAGGTATGCTGGAGAACTCCCTACAAACTTCCAGTCATATCTATCATAACCCCTCCAATATGAAAGATGGGTATTTTCTTTTGGCTATCCCTTGTAGAAAGGATTGAACAGACCATTTTGGTTGTCTGCCACTATGTCTCTGGTGCTGGGATGTGATGGACAACAATGACCTGCTTGAGGAGTTGACCTGGAATGGGGAAGGGGAATGGGTGTTGCTGAGGAAGGGATTCAGAGCAGGGCCCTGTGCAGATGTCACTCTGGCTTTTATCTGTGCCTTTCATATTTTTTTCTATTAAAAATGTTTTATTGTTGCTTCCTTCAAAAACAAAACAGAGAACCAAAATCTTTCCTGACAGATACCTCACATAATCTTTACTTGTCCCAGGGGAACATTTGGCGATGTAAATCAGAGTAGTAATAAATCAGGAAAGCTTTTGACAAAACATTCCTTCAGTTCTGTCACTTCAAATGGACCATTTTCCGTCATGAATTTGATGGATGTGAAGGGGTTGTTTTGTTGTTTATACTGTGAAATACTACTGGAAAACGATGACTGAAAATATTCCATGAAGCTGTGTCTTTACACTGAAGTTTGCTTTAGGTATTCATTGAGCTAGGCTGATATATGAAGAGTGACCAACTTTAATAACCTGAAATGTCCAAATCATGAATAATAACAGTTTCTGCAATTTCAATATGATGTAAATTCCCCAAATCAGACTGTAATGATTTTGGAGAGTGAAATCCTCTGTTGGAAAGCAAACAGCTGGAGAATCTCATGCAATTCTCAGCTGAACAGCTGGTGTTATGTTTCACTGGTGAAATGTTGTCCTCTGCAGTCAGGAACAATCCTGCAGCTGAGACGGGTCCTCTAAGGGGCTGCTTCTCTGCTACAGAATCGTGGTGCTACCCAGTTCTGATTGCTGAGGTGAAATACTAGGGGGACATGTGTGTCTAATGAGTTTACTTTCTTTGCATTTCATGCTTACAATTTCACTTTTTAACTTCTGTGAATGTCTGGAATTTATGTCATTATGATCTCCTTTGTATATAAATGGGAATTTTTGTATGCAAAATGAATCTGCAGATGTTTCAGAATTGCATCATGTTATAGAAAACATCTTACAAGTCTTACTCTGTTATAGATCTTTTACTCTTTCCAGCTTAGCAAGCTTTTATGATTTAACCATAGCTGTTTGAACCAGTTTTTGGCAAAATTTGTCTTGAGCTACCCTGGAGAGTTACTTTTAATCCCTTTTTCTTTGAACGTGTGTTGTGAAATTCTTATTGCATGAATTGAAGAAATGCAGTGCAGGCTCTGAGTTTCTTGGGTTGATGTGTTGGCAGTCCTAATTTTTTACTTATCATGCAACTGATCACAACCTTGTCTGACAGTTTTGAGTTTAGTAAGTCATTCCTATTTTTGAACATATTCAGTGACACCTTTAAGGAAAAGTGTGAATAAACAGAGAGAGATTTCAGGTGGATACAGGTCATTCAGTGTGTTGAATTATTGGTCATCTTAATGTTGCTGACAGTTGTGTGTTTCTGTGGTTAATATTTCTAGGTTTAATCACCATTCTGCACGAGAATGAAAGTTGGACCATGGTCCTTTGTATAAAAGTTGGAAACGTTAGAAAAAAGAAGAATCATGAATTGGAATTTGTTGAATATTTTTCATCAGTACATGATTTAACAGAAAATTTCTTTGTGACTAGTGGTAATTTTTCTGAGAAAAGAAGTCCCTAATGTAAACCCAAATGTATTTAGTAACAGCTTTAAAAAGAAAATACACAGATAAATAAATAAAAAATTAGAATAAAAGGCAATGTTTCTAGGGAGGAAAAGGGGGAAGGATTGATAAAACGTTCTGCCAGGTCAACAGTGCAGAATTATTATAACTCAGTATTTTTAGGTCTTTGCAAATGGTGAGTATTTCAGGATTAAATGCATAAAGCCCTTGCTGTTTGAAAATATTTCTTTAAGCATTAATTGCTTTCTGAATGCTCACCCATATTAAATGGTAAATTAGTCTGTAATCATAATGTTGTCATTTGGATGGGGACCAAATTAAAAATAAGATGAGAGAGGAAAGAAGGAAATGTCAGATGAGTTGTCTTTGCGTGGCTCTTTTGCTTGAACAACACTGCTAACATGTTGTAATAACCTCCTTACAAGCAAGACAATTATGCAACAGACCACGTCTCACATTGTCTCATTCAATGTGTTCTTGGCAAAGAGCCCACTTGCTTGAAACTTAGGTATGTTGGACCCGTGAATTAAATAACAGAAAGTGACCAGTGAATCTAAAAAAATTAATATTAATTCCAGCTCTAAAACCTGTAAAATTCTACCTAATAATAGTTCATACGAGCAGGAGACATCTCAGTCAAAAGATAACTGAGTTGTGCTTTAGCTTTCGCTGTGTTGTCTATCGAACGCACAGAATACTGTTTGGTAAAGTTCTTGACATTATTTCTGTGCTTCAGGAAGGAAATCAAGCAGTTGACATCTCAGTCAACAGCTGAATTGTTCTTTAGTTTTGGCTGTGGTGTCTATCAGATACATAAAATACTGTTTGGGTAAAGTTCATGACATTATTTCTTTGCTTCAGAAAGAAAATCAAGTTGCAAGAACTGACTTTTGCCTCTGAAAGGCCATTATTCTTGCATAAAGATATTCAGAGATGTGTTATCGCAATATTGTATCAATAGTGGGAGGCTGAAAGGTTCATGTAGTTGGTGAGGAATTTTTCACTGATTATTTTTGAAAAATATTCATCAAAATCAAAACTTTTCACAGAGCCATTAAGCTTAGATGCAAACATGCAAATGGTATGTGAAATGCCAGATGAACTTGGAAAACGTCTTAATACTTATGGTAGTCACTGGAGATATGAAAGTAGCGACATGGCTGAGATAACCCAATGAGGGCCACATCAAGCTATTTTGAATGACTAGGTCTAGAGAACAAGTGCTTTGAGGAGCAGCTGAAGGAACTGGAGTTGTTTAGCCTGGAGAAAAGAAGGCTCAGGGGAGACCTTGTAACTCTCTACAACTGCCTGAAAGGAGGTGTAGCCAGGTGGGTGTTGGTCTCTTCTCCCAAGTTAACAAGCCACAGGACAGGAGGAAGGAGCCTCAGATGGTGCAAGGGAAGGTTTAGGTTGGATATTAGGAAAAATGTCTTCTAGGTGGTTGAGTGACCATCCCTGGAGGTATATGAAAGACATACACATGTGGAGTTTAAGGACATGGCTTAGGGGTGACCTGGCAGTGATGGGTTGACAATTGAACTTGATCATAAAGGTCTCTTTCAGCCAAAGCAATTCTATCATTGATTTTCCCCACCCGCCCCACGTATTGTTGAAAATTATTCCATTCATTCTAAAGCAAGTCAGCAGCATTTTTTCAACTCAACTTAGAGGAGATGCAATGCATATTTTAAGACAATCCCTAATTCAAGCATTCTTATGTGCATCTCCTCATCTTGGTGTTTATCAGAATTGCTCAATCCTAAACCATTCACAGATTGTCTTACTTCTTCGCTTGAAAACACACCATCTTTTAAACATAATGATTTATGAAATGCCATTGGTGTCTCACCTGTACAGTATGTCATCATGGAATCATCATAGAATGGTTTGGGTTGGAAAGGGAGCATTAAAGGTCATCTAGTCCAACCCTGCTGCAGTGAGCAGGGACATCTTCAACTAGATCAGGTTGCCCAGAGGCCCGTCCGACTTGTTCTTGAATGTTTCCAGGGATGGGGCATCTACCACCTCTCTAGGCAACATGTGCCAGTGTTTCACCACCTTCATTGTAAAAATTGTCTTTCCTATAATTGGTCTAAATCTCCCCTCTTTTAGTTTAAACCATTACCCCTTGTCCTGTGGCAATAGGCCTTGCTAAAAAGACGGTTCCCATCTTTCTTAGAAGCCCCCTTTAAGTACTGGAAGGCCGCAATAAGGTCTCCCCAGAGCCGCCTTTTCTCCAGGGTGAACAACTCCAACTCTCTTAGCCTGTTCTCATAGCAGAGGTGCTCCATGATCATTTTTGTGGCCCTCCTCTGGACCTTCTCCAATAGGTTCATGTCCTTCTTGTGCTGAGGACTCCAGAGCTGGATGCAGTACTCCAGGTGAGGTCTCACCAGAGTGGAGGGGAAGAATCACCTCCATTGACCTGCTGGCCACACTTCTTTTGATGCAGCCCAGGATACAGTTGGTTTTCTGCGCTGTGAGCATTGGCTCATGTCCAGCCTTTCAACAACCAATACCCCAAAGTCCTTTTCTGCAGGGCTGCTCTCAATCCCATCATCCCCCAGCCCGTATTGCCCTGATTCAAATGCAAGACCTTGCACTTGGCCTTGTTGAACCGCATGAGGTTCACACTGGCCCACTTCTCCAGCTTCTCCAGGTCCCTGTGGTTGTTATCCCATCCCCCTGGTGTGTCAACCACACGACTCAGCTTGGTGACATCTGCAAACTTGCGGAGGTTGCACTCAATCCCACTGTCTATGTCACTGATGTGGAAGTAAAGCCAGCATCTTTTGTTAGTATTATTAATGATGAGAAGGACTGCAGAGGTGATAAATTTTAAGGTATTTTAGGAGATGGCTCTTGGATATTGCATGGCCCAAACTAGAAAATGAATTTCTCTACTGCCGACTGTTCTTGCTTCCCTAATAAGGCTCTAGATAAACTGTAGTGAATGAGCAAGTAAATGAACTGTCTTGTTAGTAAAACTAAGACTAGTAAGATCCTCTTCATTAAAAGGAGATAAAGCACTGACATAGGTATTATAATAATACATAAGATAGTAACAAAAATTAAATGGTCACTTGAAGAAGCAATGACACATACACAGGTGGATGACCTTTTTGAATCAACACCATCCCTTTCACAAACTGGGATTTCCTCTCTCATCGCTTCTAATAAATGGCTTGGGGAGTTCAAATCTGTAGAAATAAAGGGTGACTCTAAGCATTTCAGTGTAAACAACAAAGCAGCCCTTAACATCTCTCTCAATAAAATCCCGTTTTATGCTTATTAGTCTTCTTTTTTCTAGCTTGTATAGCAGGGCTTATATCCAAGTAGAGTTTTTGGTTGTTTTTTTTTTTTTTTTAAATCTTTTCCCTTACATAAGTGCTCAGCTTCTCTCAGCAATCGTTCACGGTCTGTCATCCAGCAAAATTAAAATAACTGTTCCTCCAAGGCCTCCTTCCACTCCATTCCCAGACCAGCGCTTTCTCACATGTATGCCATGGTGTTCACATATTTACAGTTATACGTATAGTGCTGCACATGCTTTCCTGCATTGCAGTCCTTACAATCTAATCTGTGATGTTTCATCCTTGGAAACCGAAAGCTTTCTTCAAG
The DNA here is from genome assembly GCA_009769605.1 of Bucorvus abyssinicus. Lineage (NCBI taxonomy): Eukaryota > Metazoa > Chordata > Aves > Bucerotiformes > Bucorvidae > Bucorvus > Bucorvus abyssinicus. Next base: position 69,811,419 of record CM020025.1, read on the forward strand.
ATTCTCTTGGAAATGGGTAGAGGATATAATGTGCAAAGCTGCGTGGTTCTGGCAGTGGAAAGGGTTGCAGCTAGGAATTCCCTCCACCTGTCTCTGCAAACATTTCTGTCTCTCCTGCCTCAAGATCCCACTTCTTCTACCAGGCTCAAAAGTTTGAGTAGTCTTCAGTGGTTTGGGAAAGGAGGGAATTGCAACAAAGTGCCTGCATAGAAGTGTGGAACTACCTTTGATGCAAAAGGGGCTTTACACAGGATAAAGGGGTAAAGAGTAGTCACTGGTAGTCACTGAGGGAACTGAGAGGGATAGCAAAGCACAATAACTTTATAGAATACTCTCTCGTCTCTGTATAGCGTGATTTTGATTTGCCTGTATTGCTACAGGTTCCTCTGGAGGCTCTTGTGCCTAGACATGTAACCACGCTGTGCTTCTATCTCAGTCTAAGTTACTGATTCTAGAAATCAAACAGCTATTAACTTCCCTTCTAGAGGAGCTACTGGAGACTCTTGATCATTTCACACAAATCTTGACTCTGACTTCGGTGTCCTCCTTTGCCTGATATAGCTTTTCTAAGAACCTGGAAGACTTTAGGCTAAATAATCGTAAGTAAATAGTCAGCTCTTTGTTTAGAGAAAGAAGCGATTACATTTTTTTTGCGTTGCAGTCACGCAAGAGAATGTTGTCCAGGCAGTGGCATAGGCGAAACCCCAATCTCTGTTATTCTGTACCCAAGGGTAGTTCTGGCTGATATGGTTTAGACAGTGTAAAGAATAATATGGAGTTTTTGTTCATACCCTAAAACTAATCTATATCACACAAATTCGGAAATATTTGCAGTTCCTGTGTCAGTTGGGCCCCAACTAGAAGTGCTTGCCATAAACAGGCTTTCAGCTGCAGTGCAGCTGATGGGACTGAAGGCAGACCACAGTGAAGTTCACAACTTAGAAATGCAGCTCTTTGCCTGCTTATTCGTGTTTCCATTTCCAAAAAGTTATGATGGTCAACAGAAGTCTTTCTAAGGTGAACCACTGTATCCTTGAAAGTCTGCCTGTCATTGGCTCATATCCTTTGAAACCACCTCATGTTCTGGGGACTCATCATCATATGGTCAAAATTCACCTCTGTTCCTTCCCTGTCTCCCAACCTGCTGTTGAGACCAAGCCCTCTGAACAACCTGATCCAACATCAGAGTGAGCTCTGCTTTGAACAGGGAACCGACAAGATGACCTCCTGAAGTCTCTCCTGATGTCAGTGTTATTTTTCCAAATGAATTGTGTAACTGTCATGGCTTGTTACTGATTCAGTTTCCACCATTCTTTCCAAGGTCCTTCAATTCTTGAGCCATCAGGGTGGTCCTTAGCTAACCTCTTACGGAAAAGGTGCTCTCATCTTTGGAAGCATTGAGAATGATGTGTTTTCTAAATAAGCAATTTGGTAATAGATATTGACTGTTGGATGGAGACTTTCATCAGTAACTTTCTGCGGTGTTCCTCGCAGGTCATGTTACAAGTGAAAGATAGTATCATGGTGAAAACCACAGGATAGGATCCTAGAGAGACAGGAATGGTCAAGTGATATGTTCAGCCCCAAGGAATTCCACTTGCGATCAACAATGACTGTGTGGGGCCACTGCGAACGCTCTGTCGCACAAATGTTGATGCTTTCACCCAAAAATGTAATGAAGTATGCTTCCTCCTCCGTCTTGTCAGTTCCTTGATATATCAATATTGACATCAGATTGTAGCCAGTGAGGGATTTTTGTCTTTTACGTTAGAATAAGAGCAAATGACATAGCAGTAGGGATCTGTACTTTCTTCAGTAGCATCTGAAGAAACCAATCCTGACGGCAAGCTAAACACATCTTCTATGAATATATAATGGAAAATTTGAAGAAAAGTTGCTAAAATGAAAACCTCTAAGAGAAATTACCTGATTGTTCCATTCTGCCACATCACCAGTCACATGCTTGGGTATAAAAGTTCTGCAACTAGGCAGAAAACATAAAATTTGGTAATGATATTATTTGAAAAATAGCTGTATAAAAAGACATAGGTTATAAGTGACAGCAAATGCTCTTTGGAATAAGAAAGCAGTAGTTTTCAATTAGTGATAAACAAGAAATTATGTTATGTCAGCTGATATTGCATGGATATAAATGTCTGGATTAGTACAAAGATCATTTGATGTCTGGAAAAAATGATAATTTACTGAATTGATATTAATCAGGCTAATTAGCTCTAGTGTGGCATTTGCCATCTTGGCTAATGCGGAAGGGATTGAACAGGGATTTCCAGAGTCAAATCTGTGGGTGTGGATTAACTTGAATAGTCCCTCATTGTGAGTGCTCTTAACACATTATGCATTTTTTACTGAGGGAAGACCATCAGCAAGGAAAGTGGGGTTTTGTCTGGGAAATAGGACATTGCTATCTGTAATAATTATGATGTGAGCACGTGGGAGGTCAGACAGTAAACAAAATTTCAACAGTTCTTAGCGCTCGGCGTTAATGACGGCTGATAAAACTCTGCGTACTTAGCTAATTTCTGCTTTGACCTGTAGCATCTCCTTTGTTGAGTCTGGTCTTAGAAGTCGGTATTTATTCTTCTACTTAACCTTCTCCACAATGTCATTCCATTGAGTGTGATGATTTCTATAAGGAGAAGCATTTTTATTAATTAATCTTTTCTAATAGGCATTGCTTAGCCAGCTTCTGAGTGACTTGCATAACTCACAGATCTTGTGTATGTGTTTTTGTTGATAGGACAGTTTGTTGAAATGAATTTAAGCTGCCATCGTGGCAAATAGTCTTGCAATTTTCGGTGCTTTGTTCTGAGTGTCACTCAGAAGTACATTGCTTGGCCATGGCATGAAAATGTAAAGTCTTTTAAATAATGGCCCATTTTAATAACATTTTTTGCATCAATTTAAAGCTGACACATGCAGATTCAGCTGTTGCCCTGCTTTATCATCAGGAGTTTTTTAAACAGCAATTTAAGGGAGGTTTGAACAGTAATTTGCCTGGCTCTGCAACGCTCACCCATGGCTGCCAACCCGTGAGTACTGCCACTGCTTTGCCAGTAGAAATAATACGGCACTTATCCATATTAATTTTTGTCACACACAGACTTTTGCTCACTCAACAGAGTACAGATCCAAGGAGAGATGTGGTTGACTCGGGGGTATTCATGCAATAAAAAGTGAGTGAGCACGTGTATGATGGGAGAGGGGAGGAAAGTTATGATTTCTGCCCCTCCTTCCATTATCCAGCTGTACCCTCACATGGACTGAGCATAAGGACAGCGCTTTGAGTGCAAGAAAGATAGCTATAGCAGAGCCAGTGAGTTTCAAAGTCCCAGCAGCATTTTGTGTCAGTTAGCTGATCTATATTTGTTCTGCCAATGCAGTAACTGCCCCTGGAGACCATGCTCCACTCTTCACCTGACTCGGCACATATGGAAATATGACATCTGCTTACTGTAATAATAATTCCACAAATGTGATTGTGAATCTTGGAACTAGAGGTGAACTTTTCATCACAACAACTAAATCTTAATTCTGCTTTTCTCATGAGCAAAAAAATGCCTGGGGCTGCTAATTTCTCCTGTATGATTGAAAAATGTGGCTATACGAGTACCACATGGGAAGGAGGTGGCAGACCTATTTGCCATGGCATTTACCTCTGTGGCATAAAAGCAGCTTACAGACAAACACAGCATCCTATGAGAAGGTAAATAATCCTTTCCTCTTTTGAAAAGGAAAACAAAAGCATAGAAAAATTAAATAATTTTGCCAAGTCACCCAGCAAGTAAAATCAGGAATTCAAGGTGGATTTTCATCCTTATATCTGCCTTAAATTCTTCTGACATTAAGATCTATGAATTTTAACCCCAAGACTATATAGTTTGATCTGAAGAGAGTCATGTAAGGTTTCCTTGAAAAGAAGCTGAAGTAATAGCTTCTTCAGGGGTTCATTAAAAGGGAGTTTAGCTTATTCAGAAGTTTTTTCAAATCTGGTCCCACGGTTGAACATGTTTCAGCAGAGCTAAGATGGACTTAGTAAACCTAGATGAAACTTAATGTCTCCTACCCAGGAAGTGAAAGAGCTACCCAGCAATGAAAGAGCAATGAGCTCTCTGAAATGAGAGATTAATTTCAGCAAGCCTCTGCAAACTAAGCCAACCTAATTTCACATAGGTCTATGCTTCACTTTCCTACTGTGCCTGTCCTGCAGCTCTTCTGTTTTCCATGGTAACTAGGCCAGCTGTGGACTAGGAAAATACCCTTGGGCCAGCTGAAAAAGAAAATTTTTCTCTTACTAATATCTTACAGCAAGTGTTCCCTGATATATGAGCTTAACTTCAAATTCCCACTTCTCTTTTTACAAAGCAAATATTTGGTTGCAATAAAGCAGTGAAATAGAAGAAAGATCAGAACCAGACCAATATTTAAATCTAAAATTTAAACCTTTAGAGAAATCTAAAGATGTTTCCTTCTCTGCTTTCCTCTCCTGACCTTGCAAAAGATACTATCACTATATATAAGGGGGAGCGAAAAATGAGTAGATGCCAAGAAAAGAGGAAGAAAAATAAAACCAGAGAGGAAGAAAACAAGCCTAGAAATAAGGGTTTTGAAGAGAACAAAACTGCTCTTCTTTTACATTGTAAATGCTTGTTCTTCTGTCCTGCCATTGACAGAAATGAGCTGATAAGAGCTGTCTCTCATGGTCTCCTCTGTTTTAATTAAATGAAAATGTGGAAGGTATCATCTTATTTGACGAAGACTGCAGAGTACCCTTATGCATAAGAAGATTCAGAATCATGGAAAGATGAAAAAGTGTTATTGGGCATCTAGAGAATCCCCTATTGAAAAGACTGATCCATTCGTTTCTGTTCCTTGAAAACAAATGAGTTTTTTGCTAGCTATTTTTGAAGTGTGAAGGACCATATGTCTTCACGATACCACTTTATTTGAACTATGGAGGTCCTCTCAAAGTTATTCTTTTGACAAAATCACGCACACACATGCACAGAGGTAACAAGCTGCTGTGACCTGATGATCTGATCCATGCATCCTTTGTGAATGTGCAGCGTTGAGATGCCACGTGGCAAATTGCCAGAAAAAGATGACATCTTAGAGAAAGTGTACTACATGAGATATGAGAGGACTACTGAAAATAATGTTTTGCAATCTTGTAATTACACTGAGGTACCATCATTGCTGAAACACCTAAAGCAGTACCTGCTGAAGGCTCATTATGCCTCCCTGTTCCTTTGTAGGCAGTGATCTGAAAAAAGTTCCTTTTGTTTAGATATTGGGAAAAGATGATAAGCAGGGCCACTAGCTAGAGCAGAGATATCCAGATGGAAGTAAAGATCCAGAAAAGACTGATAGATCCGTAAGTAATGTGGGATCAGGATCCTAGTTCTTGTATCTGTAGTAACTGTGCTTAAAACACAGTGGATCTACAGACAGGTTTTTCCAGAGATGTAGAAGTGATGCTGCCTTATAAGTAAAGTTAACTCTGCATGTATTTGGAATGTGTCAAATCTCATCCATCCTTCCTCTGCTGTTGGCATCTGAGCACCTTGTCTGTAAGAATCTGAGACTCTACTAACAAGATAACAGCTTTGACTGTAGACATTGTTAAACCAAGCAAATTCTTGTAACTGAGTGCAGAGCAAATAGGAAAATTAACAGCCCATCTTGAGATCTACCGCTCTGCAGAATAAATTCTTTTGAATGACAAAATATTTGCAGAACAATGTCACTATCCCATCCTGTTACCCTCCCAAAACCAAACTCCTCCCTCTCCATGCCCAGAAGTAGTCATAAAAGCAGTAAGCTGAAAATTCTTGGATTATAAAGTATGTTATAAATTACACTATAAATTATAATTTACATTATAAAGATGTGGCTCAGAATGTATGAATAAAATCTAGAACTGCTCCTAATATGAGCAGCCAAAGTCCATAATGACTTTGTATAAAAACTATTTTAGGGTTCACCCTGAAGCTACTCCTGTATTGGTATGTTAAAGAAGTTAAACAAACAAAAGAAACAAGCGCATACAGCATTCCAAAGTGAAGTTAACCAAAGTGTTGCAGCATGACTCAGGATTAATTCTGCAGTTTCGTGTAAATCTGGATTGCCCAGTGCACGCAGAACCATACAGAATTAGTTCTGTGTCACACGTTTTGTTTTATAGTGTCATGAGGCATTTCTTCTTCCAGCTGTGAGGCTAATGGGAAGCTACAGAAGCTATCCAAAGCCATTCTGGTAGACATGAACTACCCAAACAATAGACAGATGAAGAAAGACATTTTCAGATTCTCCTCAGTGTCTTGTTGTGATAACTGTGGCCTAAATTCAGGTACAGTACAAATTTTAGCAACACCCAATGGTTCTAGCAGACTGCTTGAACCTGGATTAATTTTGAGTTCTATTTATATGATTTGAAAGCAGAGTAGCTTAGTCACCTCCTATACCCAATTAATTGCTGGCATATTTGGACATCATCCCATTAAAGCCATTGGGTCTGCTTATTTTAGTGGTGATTATCCTGTCTAATCCCATTCATTGCAATCTTCCAATGCAGTAACCCACTGGGAAGAATACAACAATTTCTGTTATGCCTGGAATGAGCGGCACATCTCAGTTCCTGTGCCACAAATTTACCCTAAGCTACTACAAAGATAGATGGTTGGTAGCTTTGAGGCTTGCTGGTTCTGGTGTAAGTAAGATACTGCATGAAATTCCGACAACAATATGGCATTTGTTCTGAGAAGAAAATCCACAGTTTTGAAACAAGTGTAGACAGGGACGTACCTAGTCACGTGAAGAAAGCACTGGCAAAGATGGAACCAGACTTTTCAAAATTAGTGCCAGGCTTGAATGCCAAGTTTCTCATTAAATGCAAACTGATACTGCCCCATTGATAATCTTCATGCAGATATTAAATGTAATACATTTCTTTGGAGGTCAAAGTTAATTATTCTATTTGATTATCGTTACTGAGACAGTGGTACTGTTTCTATTAATAGTTGAGAACAGTTAGATCTATAGCTGCAAGCCTGAGCTTAAGTCACTCTCAGTATTAATGACACTTCAGGGTGAAGGCATTTAATTTCTGTGGCTTTGGACTGGTGCTTTATTAGGGTGGCATCTTTGGTGGACTGTGAACCCTCACTCACAGACTCTGAAGTTATCCAAGGTCAGCACAGCAGCACAGTTGTATACAGATTTTTTTGGAAACAGCCACTAGTTCTGCTATGTTGGTGTTCATGTTTTGTGTTCATGATAGTGTATTAATAAATTCGGTTCTCTGCTGCTTGCAGACTCCACCCAATGAAGAAGAGCAGATGAGAAAGAGGCTGATGTTGCTAACAATTTCTTTGGTTTTTTGGTGTTGCTTTTTACAAACTGGAGCAGAAAGAGGTACATACTGTTAGCACTTCTTTTTACTGGATGATTCTTGTAGCCCTTATATTGATGTTAACACATTCATTCAACAAATTGAGAAAGTCATGTCCTGAGGGTGATTGTTTCTTGTGTAGACCTTAGACTACGTAACATCTACTACCTGCTAGTGATAGTGGTACCTGTGCACCATTATACTCTTGCATTAATTCCTGATACAGTTCCTTTCGAAGGTGAATGCTCTTTCTTTTCCAGACAAAATGAGTTTTATCTGGGGTTTATTTCCTTAATACAGAAGTGTGTGCAACTAACTGTATTATGTATCAAATAAAACATTTTTCTGCTAGGCAACCTTAGCAGGGTTTGGCAATTTACTTGCATAGCATAGCATAGGCTTTGTTTTCACTGATCTGCTGATTTTTTGTGAATCAGCAGGACATGCATTCCACAGTTAAGGCATTCAGCTAGAGTGGGAAGAAGTGGGTTGACTGAATCTACTGATCAAGTGATTTGTCTGCATGCAAATTTTGCTGCCTTGTTCATAAACATCTTTGAGAGAAAATTAGCAAATAAAGGCAACCAGTGCCTTGGTTTCCGTAGAAATGTTGTGTTTCTCAAGCCTAACCAACATACTTTATAATAAGTCTGCCACAGTTTTTTGTTGTCTAAGGAAGACCAACATGTTAGACATCTGTTCTAAGTTATGTTACAAAAACAAGATCAGAAAAACAAAAGCAAATGTATCATATCGCCTTTTAAAACAAAATTTCACTTTAAGCAGAGGTATTTTCCATTCAAGGGTAATGCTTTGAAAAATGAGTCTATAAAAGCAGCTCTGTTATATGAGAAGCAGCATGTGAAACATTTTTTTGCAGGTTTCTTATGTGAGAGGTGTGAAGAGCCAAAAGTGGACAGGTGCCGCAAGCTACTGAACAGCTGCTGCTCTTCCATCCTGGAGACTTACTTGTGTAGAAAGATTCAGAGGAAATATTGTACCGCGCTTCACTCAGTCCGCTCAAGAGATGTAAATTTTCATTCTCTTCTTGTTCTAGAATAGAAAGAAAGAAGAGGAGAAAGACTAGCCGTTGAGGGAGAGTTCTGCCAGCCCTCTTGTTCCTCTCTCTCTCTCTCCTGGCTTTGTACTTGGTCAAAGAAAGGGAGAGTGAGAGGGAGTTCAGTCTTGGTCCTTCCAGTCAAGTGGATGGTCTTGTACTGTGTTTCTGTAAACGTATGGAAAATGCTCAGTACTACAGTCACTTGGGAGAAGTCCTATGCCCTCTCCATCTTTGTGGTGCATTAACTCTTCTGCCTAAGTGACTTTGCTCCCCATGCTCCCTTGCAGAAATTGTGTTGTTCACAACATGTTAGGCATCTTGCGATTCTCAGTTGTTTATGTCTGTTGCTTTGTTGATTGCCATGCCCCAATAAGTATACAGAGAACTGTTGTTTTCTGTGTTTTCCTTTCTGACTTGTACTACATAAATCATGCCTTTCTAGAATTTGAGGTTAGTTTAAGAAGCGAGGTATTATCCTGTATCTTATTTTTTAAAGAAGATTGAGAGATAGTCTGTGTTTTTCAGAGGACCAGGAGAACAGAGCCACTTCAAGGCTTCCCAGCAAGGCTAATGAAATTAAACGTTGCTGTCCAGTGAAGGCTTATCTCACTGAGGCTGTGAAGGAGCCTGGGAACAGAGATTACATTGCAACAAGTGCAAGCGTTCCTTTTTGTTCTCTAAAGCAATAGCTGCCATACTACAGACTCTTTCCTGGGAGCTTCAGCAAGTTCAGTCATCCATCCCAGGCACTGGCAAAGAGATCAGAAAATCCACAGTCATATGTGCCACCTTGGCACTCTGCTGTCTTAGAGTTTGTCTGTGTCTAAAGAGGCCGTGCCTGAGTGAACTAACTAGGAAGTGAAAAAGATCAGTTATGCAGACTTGACTGTACTCTGTAGAGGGGTAAGGAAAGTTGTGGGCATAGGGCACGTAGGACAATAGGTACTTAGCAGAATCTGAAATTCATTGAAGTCCACTCTGTGTGTGGAGTACTTGCTATGCTGATATCTCTATCAAAGGGATTGTTTCTGTTATCACTGGCATGGAAGTAAAAACCTTGTCGAATGTAATCTTGGGGAGAGAAAAGAAAAAACTAAAAAACGTTTTACTTGCAACTGAGTAATTAGTAGCAGCAGTTGCCCACTCATCCTCATGGTCCATCACAGACTAGATGGAGATACTAATCTTCAGCTGCACATTTTTGTCATCTCTCTCACCCTTATGTCTGCAGGTAGCGTGCAGTGGGACTTAAGAAGCTGTAAAGCACAAATGTACCCCACTGTCAAACCACCCCTGCTACTTATTCTTCTGTTTAAGAATGCAAACAGTAAAATGGTTTTTTCAAGGAGTTGAAAATGAAATCGGTCACATGCTTCAAGTGTGTGCCATAGCTCCATGGCACAATAAAGCACAAAGGACAGCTTAGGAGTGTTGCAGGATGTCTAATGAAAATCAGGACAGATGGCAACCTCAGATGTGGAAGTTGTGCAGTGGCAGAGAAGTGTGTTTGTGTGCTAATCTTTGATGCAAAGGGCTGCGGACAATCATTTAAAAACAATTATTGATGTACTAAACAGTGTTGTGCTAGTGTTCTCTTCTTCTGTGACTTGCCCTGCGTCCAGCTGTGATACAGAAAACAAGCATGAAATATACCTTCACAACAAAGCATTTTGCCTTCCTTGGGGAAGTTTGCCAAAGATTGGCCAACAACAGTAAGTTAAAATGTTAAAACCCTAAGGCACCTTGTTTTCACGGTGTATCTCTGAATTCAAGACACCTTAACCAAAGAGCACACAATGTGGTAGGCACAGCTTCTGCGTAATAAATACCAGTTATCATTTGGGAATGAATTAACTAGGGTCACTACTCTGACTTGATGCCACATGTAAATAACCCAGTCAAACTGTACCTCACTCTTTCATGACAGGTAGGGGTTAAACCTGCAATAAGATAACTAGAGATCTTGGCCTCTTCTTGCATTTCTTTTGCTACAGTGTGGTTTAGCAGGCTACCTGCAAGTTAATCTGTCCTGTCAGGCATTATTGTCTGGTTCACCCTGCTCCCCTTTCTGAAGGAGGCAAGGAACAGATGTTCAGACAGCAGAGTTGTCTGAGCAGCCTCACTCTTTCACTTGTCTGCCAGATCCAACTCAGAGAGCAGACTGTGCCTGCTGCAAGGCCTTTAGAGCATCAGCTTCCCTCCCTCCCCACTCCACAGAAGGAGAATGAGGCCAGCTCACCTGTTTTGGTACTAAGATCCATTCAATCTCATTTCTTCCCTTCCTTTTTCTGTCCTTTTTATTTTATTTCTTTTTAATTCCATTTTCTCCATAGCTGCTGGCTTTAGCCCTGTTTCTTTTTTGACACAGCAGCCAACCCAGCCTGATTCAATCCTGCCTTCCCTTCTGCCCTGTGGCAAAAATCTCTCCAGCACACTTCTGTCTCTATCCCTGGAAAAACGCATACACACACTTCTGCATCTGCAACTGCTAGAAAATGGGATTTGAGCCACCTTGCAGTCATGGAGTGGGTGTGTGCAGCAAGGAATAGAAGCAGCTGCTTGCAGAAGTTGGGAACATCTTTCAGAGCATCCCAGAATCTGACTTGGACCCTCTGACTGCTGCTAAGCAGAGGCAGTCTAGTTTGCTTCATTGACAAATTTCAGGTCAGCATCCTTCTGTTTCCAGCCCCATTGTGCTATTTCGCAAGAGTGACCTTGGGACAGTGTCTGAATTCCCCTGGCCTTGTGTTTGTCCTAAATCAGAGAACCCTGAGGAGTGAGGAAGTTTCTCTGATGTTAGGAGCAAGATCTTCTGTCTAGGCCTGGCATAAAGCCAGGCTTTTATTTTGTGTTCTGTCTTGCAGAATCCTGTGAAAATTGTCAGGGGGAAAAAACCCCACAACTTCACATACTTCCTTACTAGCAGCCTTGAGTTTTAAATCATTCCAATTCTGTCTTCCTCTATCACAGCTAGGCATCCTGTTCTAACTTGAAAATTTCATTAGTGTCTTGAGCATTTCTCCATCCTGCATCCTTAGGAGCTGCAGACTTTCCTATCTCCACTGAGTTCTCACAATGGCAGGGTGAAGATGCGTGCGCCAGGAAACTGGGAAGACAGAATTACAACAGCATATTTGTTCAGTTGTTGAACAAACATTTCAGCAAAGCCTACAATGAGTCATCCCATTAAAAGCTGTCCTTTGTATCCTCCTTGGGACTGCTTTTATAAAATGAATACAGAAGTTAGACCCAGTTAATCCAAATAATTTTGCATATTAAGGTCTACAGGCTTTTAAAAGCATACCTACCCCAGTGGGCAGGCAGAAGGAAGTTGCAGTGCCTGCACCGCAGTCACTAGACACATTTTGAGTGCAGAGCCCTGCGTCCCTCATGAGGCTGCTGAGGAAGCACGTGTACTGTCCAAAGCTGCCGTGTGTGTTCAGACTGTGGAGTGTGTGCTGGGCTGCAGCTGGCATGGAAATGTTTTTTACCAGTGAGATCATGATGACTGCCCCAACTTTTGCCCTGGACTGGGCTCGGGAAGCACATGTGAGAGGATTCAGACACTATTAATCCTCTGTCCTCATGTACAACTTATGCATAAACTATCTGAATCTGGCCCATAATCCTTTCTCAGGTTGAAAAGAAATACCATTATGTGTATATAGGTTTATTTTCTGTGAATACTCAGCCATAAGAATAATAAAAAAATGGATCATCTAAGTTGATCTGCCTTATGCAGGGAGTAGCTCTGTTTAAAATAGGAAAACATCCTGATTTTGCTGGTTTGCTTCCTGTATGTGAAATCCTAAGCCTCTAATTTTAAGGAAGTAAAAGTTGTTTTAATGTTCTGTATATCTGAGAGGATTGAAGGGACATTTCAAACATGAGAAGGTAGTCTTTCTGGATTCCCTAAATACGTACTGTTACAAACTGAGTAAATGAATGGATATGTTTTAGATGCTGAGGAGCTGATTCCAATGCAAGCCTAGCTGCAGACAGAAGATTCTGCACCAACGTAACCTGGCCAGTTCAAAATAGATATCATAGTGAGTGATGTCATCTTTTCTTAAATGCTCTTGTACTTGTTTTTGCAGGGCAGAAGTGAACAAGTTCGTTCTGCCTGTGCTCCAAGAGAAATACAAGCTGTTTAGCTGGACTGGGACTGAGTTGGGCTCCGCTTCACTCGACTAAAATTCCTGCCCATGTGACAGTTCGAACTGTGCCAGTAATGCTTTTTTAAAAAAATAATCACCAAGCCCCTTCCTGACTTGCTGTTGAAGTGGACAGAGTATGTTTTTGTTTTCAATCACCTTGTTTGCCTATAACTGAGCTAAAAGTCCACTGCAGAGTGTGATTCAGTACCCTAAAACGTAGGCTATTTTAGACAGCATAGGGCATCTGAGACATCTGCATGGGTGTGGCACATGACATATCACCTCTAGTGGATCCATGCCCTTCCAAGGCAGCACATTTATGCACATGAATCCCATCCTATGGAATCTTGGACCTACTCTGCTTGAAATCTGGAAGAATTAGTTTATCCACAACCATATATGCATGTGCTCTCAGCCTTCAGTTTATGGATGGTTCAAGATAAGAACACAGCTGCCTCCATGTGCTGGGGTTTGCCTTCCACCAGGCACTGCAATGATAATTTGTATTTCTTTCCAATCCAAAAAGTAATTATTTGTTTTTACTAGTCTGCAGAAAGAAATGTCATATCAATCCCCTCCAGAGAGTGCTGATGATAAACTTCTCATGTCTCTTCCCTTTCATGTCTAGGCATTTCTGATAGAAATACTGCACATTAAGATTTCCATTATTTATAAACCCTTAGATGTTGAGAGATTTTGTGTAACTGGAAAGGCTTTTTAGAGACCAATAGGTGATATTATTCTGCATTGAATTATATAGGAAAAGAGGACATAGAAAGATCATTGCCTTATAAAGGATGACAAGAATCCCTCATCACCAAAATGTGCATGGACTGCAGTAGCAATATTGTAATGCCTTATATATGACTTGAAGGGTTGAAGTGTCTATAAGAATGATGATTTTTTTACCTTTAAATACCAGTGCTTGATATATATCTTGTTCTTGCTTTTTGTTATGTGACATATTCATGTGTGATGTGTAAAATCTAACATTATTTGATAGGTTTGAGTAACCTCATTAGGTAAGAGAAACTGCATTAAGATTCAGACATTTATAAGGAATTTGTTTTGAGATGTTCTCAAGGATGAAGCTGTGGGGAGGAAAGTTCAGACAAAAGCAGAGCAGTTCATCAGTCCTTCATGCAAAGGGAAATCCAGGCAATGGGCAGGATGTTATATAAATGAACATAAAGCAATATAAAGCTGATGATTTCATCCACCTTTACAAAAATAAATCAAATGTGTACAAAACCTCTGGCCCACATAAGAAAAAATTTCACAGTGATCAATTCAATCAACTAAAAAACCCCTAAATTCCACAGCTCTTTTAGCTCAAATGAATGTTTAATTGGAGAAGACTGCATGGTGAACATGGGGGTGGGGGGGGGTGGGGGGGGGCAGGGGAAAGTATTTTTTAGTGGGTTATTTCTGACTTTTATGTTGGTGATAACTGCATTCCAAAGGTTTTATAAACTTCAGTAGAACTAAGAGCTGAGTTTTTCTTCCAGACCAATGCTTACCAGTAAAGAAAGGAGTAAAAATGAGCTCATTTAACTCTTTTTAGCACAGTAGCCAATTTCAGAAATCTCTCCTCAACTTAAAATAGTGGAATTTTCTAGAACTGATGGCACAGCTGAGACTAAAACAGTCTTTATATGTACCTCCTAGCTGAAAGATGTACTTGGCTGTGTAAGCGTACAGGCAGGAGAAAAAAAAAAAAAGAATAGATTTAGGGATATATATTTAAGACTGGACTTCAAAAAATGCAACTCATTTTCACTTTGTGAATTTTTCTTGCAGAAATAAGAAGCAATACAGGCACTGCCCTACGTTTGACAATAAGAAATGGCAGGTTCCTATTGATCCAACACACTTGGAATCTCATTAGTTATGAAACAGAACCTGAGTACTGCCAACGAATAAACAACTTTTTTTTTTATTTTCTGCTGCCCAAAGTCACCAAATACAGATTAGTCTGGCATCCATTTATTGTTTCTGGTAGAGGTGATATAAAATAAGAATCAGTTTTAGATACACAAATGTTTTTTCTCCTCCTTCATTCAGGTTGTTGAAGAATGCACAGAATGAAGTTCATTTCAAAAGCTGGTATCAGAAACTACTGGCTGCTCTCCAGTTCTGTGCTGGAAAAGCCCTGAACAATGAGTTTTCTAAGGAGGGGAAACTTATCAGAATTCTGGAAGTCATTGCCAAAAAAGTAAAAGCTGCCAGTGACCCAAAAAGAAAGGTTTGTTTTAAAAATAACCCCCTTGCATCTAAGTTTCTTCAGGTAATTTTATTTTTCTAAGGTGACACCTCTCTCTTACAATGTTCTTTACATTGCATAAATGCAAGATTTGACTAAAATTTATAAAATTTTATGCTGTTCTGGAAACAAGTAGAACATATGTATTTAATAGGACAACTCTCATCACTATTACTCTTGAAGTCATCAGATCTTTTAAGCCATTTAAATTTCTTCATCAGTGGTTTCTCACCCAGACTTGCAGGTGGTCAGAAATAATGGTGTCAAAGCTGATTAATGTTTTACTGAAAGGAATGCTCACATTCAGTGCCTTGTCCCAAAATATCTGACTCCTATAGAGCTGCAGTGTTTCTTGAGAAGTTTGTTAAGAGTTGTCCTTGACAGGCTGAACATCCTCATTTCTTAGCAAAGCCAGCCAGAGTACTTAATATCTCAAGTATGGCATTCAGCAATTAATACCGTATGCTTATCTGCAGTGATGCATTCCTGGCGGTAGAAGGCTTGCAGTCTTCTTCTCCAGCGAGTGCAGTTTTTATATTGTGTAGGTACATTTCCAATTCAAAGCTGTTCATTTTCCAAGACAGCTGTTGTTACTTACCTGATGTGTAAAACTGCTTCTTGCTGAGATCTCAGCAAGAGAGACCAGAAAGCCAAATAAAAATATACCTGCCACTGCTGGTTGTCTTGAAAGTTATCATGAATTCTTTTTGCCTTGTTAAGGATTCAAAGATTTTCAAAGGATTTTTCAGAAAAGTCTCAATGTTGCTACTGAGAGCAGCAAAGCAAACGTGGAAGTAAAAAGACAAAAATATTTGCAAAGAGAAAAATCCATATAAAGAAAAAAAAATACTAGTGCTACATTATACATTACTGATGCATAATTCAGATTTTAGAGATTAATCTCAAGCCTGCAGTTACTGTGATACTGAGGAACTCCCAAACCTTGCAGTTTACACGCCTATGGTTAGACGAGGGAGATCACGGTGTTGACGCATCAAGCAACAAATTGCGAAGTTGTCCAGCAAGGCAAAAAGACATGAGATGAAGCAGAGTGGGTGCAAGGCTCATCAGCCCCTAGTGAAGGGTATTGAGCCTGCACATACATGACAGCATGAACTGGTAGTGCGTCTAGGCAGAAAAAGCGTGAACGTGGAGTAAAATCACAGTTCTTATTTTTAATATACTGCACCTCAGTGTGACCTTATTAGCTGTTATAAGGTTACATGGATGCTACTTGCTCCAGAAATTGTACTGCTTGTTTAAAATACAGAAAGACAGTCAACGGTTTAAAAGGTGTTACGGTCTTTCATGTTGCCATGATGATTCACATATTGCAGGAGGTGTTGAAGGTGGAACTCAACAGACTTCAGCAGTTCTTCCAGGAGGTAAAGGTTTGTCGGCTTCCCCTGAATCCTGCGCTTGTTGTCCAAGGCATAGAGGCTGATGTAAGTCTAGGCTATGCAATGGGTTACGGTTTTAATTTTCTATTTTTTTTTTGCTTTTAGTATAAAGGGGGAGAGAAAGTGAATGGTTGCATTGACGGAGAAATAATCTTACTGGTATTAAGCATGAGTCATCTGCTAAACTGATATCTAGGCAAATCCCCTTTAACTGGGGGCCTTTGTTGGAGGCAGTGATGAAGGACACTGGGGGAGTGGGATGGGGGTGATGTTGCATGTATGTCTTACCTTTCTCAGCAGCATCAGCAGGTAGTGTTGGGATTGGCAACGGTACCTGGCTTCCTTGAAGCTGAGACCTGGTTACCATCCTGTCCAGGTAGCTCTTGGTGGCAGTTTTTTTTTTCTCATCTAAGACTCTTTCTTGTCACACATCGGAGTTGCTAAAGGTCTTTTTGCTGAGGTGGGATTAGGCACATGACTGAGAATTGCTAAAATATTAAGTATTCACAGTAATTTACCTATGTCTATGACCCCTCATGAAATGACTCAATAATAAAGTAAACCAAAATGCTTTTCAGTGTTGCTTGACTTTACTTCAACCGTAGTACTAAGACTCAGCTCTTCATTGTTTAGAAATGTTTTCATAAGCAATATTATATCAGGAATAAGCTGTTTCATGTCTGGAGAAGGAAAGGGTATACAGCAGCAAGAGAAAACAAACCTGAACACCCATACATATTACCAGTTAGAGCTGCCTAATTATGGCAATTTGTGCTCTATTTTTGTTCTCTGGCTCATTATCCCAGGTGGGCCTGATTCTAAGAGGTGCCGATCCCTTCAGTTGCCTTCGACCTGTGATTCTCCAAATAACTGATTTCGCTGAGAACAGAAGTCTTTCAGCACCCTGCAGGCTTGAGCCAATTGTGTATAATATAAGTCAGAAGAATTTGAAGCCTGCTGTTTCTCACTGCTTTCAGGTTTTTGGGAAATAATGACTAGAGGGAAGGTATCTCACCACATAGTCGTGCTATTTATACCGCACTAACTTGGCTGGACAGATACAAAATTTTTAAATATAAGTCTCTGAAGAGAGATTTCTTTTTTAAATTTTTCTTATACCATTATCTGGCTATAAATATACGCAGCTTCTTGATTGAACTGTATGTCACTGTAATCATGCAAATTAGAATTTTTAAAGTGGTTATAATTACCTAAATTTAATTCATTTTGGTGTCATCTATTGATTTTACTAGTAGCAATCACTACTCCGAGCTCTATCAATAGTGCCTTAGCTCAGTAACCTTTCAAGTACTTGTTGAGCCATTTCAATTGGCAAAATTCCATAGGGGGTCAGGATTTCATAATGAATAATAGCTATAGCATGTCGCAGAGGTAGGATGTGGCTAAGACAATATTTGCATTCTTTTACTGTGCTTTGAGATGTTTAGATGAAAAGCAAGAGACAGCTGTTTTTGTTCAAATTAGCCTCCATTGCTCTCCACACTGTAGGGACAGCAGTGGCTCCTGTGGGGTGCTCATTATTTCTAGAAATCAGGCCATTAATTTGCTATTGTCTTGGGTTGTTTTTTCAGGGGGTTCCCCCCCGCCACCTTTTTTTTAATGATGATAGTAATACCACCCCAACTCACACAGGATTTGTAGTGCTTGACTCATTAATGGTTTTTGAAGCCCTTTGAGGTCTTCACATGGAAGGAGCTGTAGGCCATGAGAAGTCAGAGTGTATGTTTAATTAAGATAAATTCACATAAAAAGATTATGATTTTCAGAATTTCCTGTATTCTCAGCCAGAGTGAGTCCACCACAGAAATTTGCACGTTCTTTGCTTCCATAAAGATTGTATGATTGGGCAATATTTTTTTTTTTTTGAAAATAATAGGACCAAAGGCTTTTCAATGCTTTACAGATTCTTATTAGATCAATCTTACGTACTTTGTGCATTCAGTCTCAGTCAAAGTTTATTGTTAATAGGCCTGGGTGAAAATGAAAAGCAATTAGAATGGAAAATATTATCCATTCATGTAATCTGATTATTGAGTGAAACAAATTGTCCAGGAAAAAATATTTCTCATTTTCCTGACCCAATTAAATAGACAATAATATAAAGAATTATTTATTTTTGTTACCAGTGCTACTGAGCAGAGGTGTTGTATTAGCCCAATGTTTTGTATATGTGACACTGTTGTTCTCTCTCATTTTTTTTTTCCCCTGAAGTCATGTTCGTATTTTACGTCCAACGCTTTTCCATTAAAAATCTCCTTCATCAATGCAAATGCTCCAAGTGGAAACATCAATGTTATTTTTAAGGTATGTTCTTTCTGTAATCCTCAGTTCCTTTTGTGTAAACAAGCGTTGATTTGAAATTCACCGAATTTATGTTTTAAACCATGAGCTCGAGAATGTTTCATTTGGCTCTGCTGTTCACTTTTCCCAATTATTTTGACACTAGAACATTTAATGGAATATGCTGAGGCAATGCACTGAAGTATCAACTTTTGATCTGTAAAGAATAAAATTACTTCTTGCAAATTTTTTTTTTCTTGGTGGAGAGAACCAGGCTAAAACATGATGTTTATATTTTCAACCTAGTTTATTTACTACACTGAAGTCAGAGGGCAAGTCTCAAAGAAGAGATAGTTCAGAATGACCGAATCCATTAACCTTGTCTGTATGTCGCTAACAAATCAAAATTTGGAGTGTTAGAATCTGCATTTGCTACACAGAAGTAATTCTTCCCCTATCAGCCAGTGAGGGGGAATGGGCTGATGAGGAGGGAGATGGAGGGGGCAGCTGAGAACATTTTTCTTCTTGGAGTTACTTGGAGGAACTTACTGTGAAAATAAACACCAGTTTATTTTCCAGTTGTCTCCTAGAAAAGCGTCAGAGTTCAGGACAGTGCTGTGTCCATCTGCAAAAGACAATACATGCAATTTAAAGTTACTTCTCTTTCAAGAGAGCAAAAGTCTTCCATAACAGTGGGTAATGGTTTAAGAGAACACGAAAGTTCATAAAATGGCTGATGGATACAAAATGGTCAGTGTTGCCAAGGATTTTCTTCCTAGATCTTTTACGGTATCATTTTCCAAACAATAAGTCTAAAAAAATTTATAAAAATAAATGTTTCTAGGCTGTCTTGAATTAAATTGACCTTTGGAGCAGCTGTGATTCTCAGGAATAGAACTATGCTTTCCAGGCCTGTTAGGGGGAGGTTAGCAATGTTAGGTTTTTCTGAACATTTAAAAGTCTGGTTCTTATGCTATTTCATCTGAGAATCAATGTTGAATAGACAGATTTCTACTTACTTGAGCAACTTGAGCAAATGCCTGCTCCTGGGGCATTTAAACATTTGTGCTGGTTCTACCTAGACAGTATTTTCCCTGCCCAGTAAAATTCAACAACCAACCAACCGTCCAGTTGCTGTAGGAGTTTTATAGATGACATCACCTTCTCCCGTCAGCAAACCATTGCGTTAAAGCATCTTTTACTTGTACTACAGTTCCATTGTTTATTCATGATGGATAATCTGACTGTGTATGTGAGAGAAGGAGGGAAGGTAAGCGGAGAGAATAAGATTTTTCACAGGTTTATATACAAAAAAGAATTGGAGTCAAGATTACCTTTAAATGAAAGAAAAATAGATTTGGATATTTCTTTTTGAAGGTGAGTTTATGTCTCCTCAAGTACTCATTTCATGGTAGTAAATGTCTGTAGATTGGAATTCTTATACAGAAAGAGCTTAATAAAAGAGTAAAGGACTTAAAATACCAGTAAAAGCCATGCATATTTTACATGCGATGGGGAAAGGGAAACAAAAAAAACAGGTCTTTTGTTTTCACAAGCCATTTATTCAGCCATGGTTGAAAATAATCTCTTCATTACTTCTTGTGGCTACAATTAAAGCCACATTGCACTATGAGAATTGTTTGACTGACTCCATGGGGAGAGCAGTCAACACTGCATCACTGTTTGAAACTCAGTATGAATCGTGTCATGGATAAAATACAAATTCATGATGAAATTCCCCTTCAGCCTCATGCAAATACCAAGTTGTGAAGCTTAACATTAGACAAACACTGTCATTTGTGAAAAGAGATCTGGTATTAGGTAGACTTTAAAATGTAACTAAATTAGGATCCCACCTCCGGATTAAATTTTCAAACACTGATAATTATGTAGGAATAATAAGCAGAAAGGCTGCAGTTAATCAGAGAGCATTTGTTATCATCTCAGTGGCTGCCAAAATTGTCTCTGCCTATGTGTGCCATCTACTCCATCCTATTCCGACACAGAAAGGTAAGTAGCAACTTTGAAGAAAAACAAGAGGGATTTACTGTAAAATGAATGTAGCTATTCTGATGAAGAATTCTTGTGCAATTTTCACAGATAGGTGATGATCTGCGTCAAGATATGCTGGTTCTGCAAATTATTCGAGTGATGGACAGCATTTGGCTCCAAGAGGGACTGGATATGCAAATGATCATTTATAGGTGTTTATCTACAGGAAAAGGCCAAGGTCAGTTTTAGATTATAAAAGTTACCCGTATTACATTATTTCGTGTAAACAGCGGTATAAAAAAATCCTCCCTTTAACTCTTATTTTCATGGTATCTTATTTATCTTCCCCCTTAAAGAAAAAAAAAAAATGCTCAGAATTTCAGTTACTCAAGCCCTGAATTGTTTACTTGCCTCCTCCTGAGTGTTTGTTTTATTTATTCATTCTGCCTCTCCAGAAGTAGTACAATCAAACACACTGAATTTTGTAGCAACTTAGGCTAGATTTTTCCAAAAGCTCAGCACCATCAGCTTGCACCAGATTCTTAAAAGTAACTTCACACATAAATAAGGCGGCTTTGGAGAAAATTGGCCATAGCTTCCAAAGTTCTAATCCAGTGTCATCCTGCATAGATGTTTAAATGAACCTAGATGCAAGTGGCCTCAGAAAGTTCCTGTAGACAAGTGATGACAGCTTTGCAGTGTTGATTTTGAAATATTACTCTTGCAATTTGTACTGCATAGGGCAGGCCTGGTTCGTCCGAAAGCTTTATTTCTTTCTTTCGTGGTTGTCACAGCAGAGCTGTAGCAGGGATACCAATTGCTTGCTAAAGAAATTTAATGGCAGCAATAAGCTTACTACTTTTTACTGACTCTCCAAATCTTCTACTGAAAATAATCCTTGCACAAATAGATTACTGATGTATCCAAATTACCTGCTGTACAAAAACTATCAAAATAAAATAAAAAACCAAAACCAAAATCATTACTTTCTGAGCCACAAAGAGAAAATGAGAGAGGATGAATGATCCAAAGGAAGTAGGAGAAAGTATAGATGAGTTTATGCACATGGCAGGTGGTTAAGGTGGTCTGAAAAAGACTCCTCACTTCTTTGTAGAGATGGGAGTCAAAGCTTGAGGGCTTTGGCTTCAAAGGCAAATTATACAAGAATACTATTTCTGAACATAACATTATAGTCTCTCATATATACTAGCACTTTTACCAAGGAAGATACACGGGTTATCTGCAAATAATATTCTCTGCCTGACAGGCCTTTCAGCACCATAGCAGCAGAAAACCTCTCCGTGGCTGGCAAATTGTCCACAGAACATCTTATGAGCTACGAAGTGTTAATATAATTGATTTACAGTTAATGATTAAGGATAAAAGGACCAAGTGACATACCTGTGGTCACACAGGACATGTGCTGAAGTAGATTTGTGTACCCAGGCCTTCCAAGTCCTAGGCTAATGACTTGCTCCGTGGGACACCTTTTCCACACAAGGGTGATAGGAAATGATAATTCCATGTTCATGGGAACATGGAAATCACTTTTCACAGAAATGTGAAAAGCAGATAAAGCACTGGTAGAATGCCACTTTCCCGGCATGGTATAGTAGAGGAGCCCGTCACGAAGTGAAGTTGTTAGAGCAAGTCCTTCCTGTAATGCAGAGTTGCAGGATGATGTGCCAGGGTACCATGCATGGGGACAGGGACAGAAGGCTGGCAAGTCAGGTCTCGGTTCCAAAGAAGGAATTAAGTGAATGCAGTAGAGAGAGAGGGTTCAAGTGAAGCATTGCAAAATGTTTGGCTTCTCTCTGCACTTCAAAGTCCCAGTTTATGTCATATTGGATCAGACTAATTTCTGCACTATCTAGTATCCTTTCTCCCAGCTATGATCAGCATCACATACTGCAGAAAAATTAGTGTAGCATTCTAGACAATAAACACATGGGAAACAACTTTCTATTTTATAGTAAATATCTGATCCTATTTTTTTGTAGATTTTTGTTGGTTTTGTACATATTCTACCCACTTTGAATTTCATTAAATTGTTGGCCTTGTTGGTACCTTGAGGCAATTATTTCCACAATATTGTTATTGGTGGTTTTATTTCTGGGTCGCATAACTGACACTTTTTACTAAGTGTGCTTTGTTTTTAGTTTCCAAAGAGAAAGAGAAAAGCAATCCTGATCTATATTATCTATTGCGTTCATTATTTTATAAGCTTTTAAGCATGTATTTTTTCTGCATAGAATGATGCAACAAGAGGCAATGTGCATTGATGGTCTTCATACCTTTTTAAAATTGAAGATTTTTCATGCAAACTCTTTTCTATCTGATTAGGATTGGTACAGATGGTGCCAGATGCTACCACACTAGCAAAGATCCACAGGGAGTCTGGACTGATAGGACCATTGAAGGAAAACACAATTAAAAAATGGTTCCATCATCACCATCCTATGGAATCAAGTTACCAAGAGGTAAAATTATAGTGAAGCTTATTATACATTTCATGTTTTACCATGGGGAAAAAGGAAACCAAATGGTAGTAATCAGCAAAACTAAATGACTCAGACATAAGACAAATAAGTCACATGTATAGAAGCCAGGGAATTGGCTTAAATGACGCTCTCTTTCTATGGAGATATTGCTCTGCGTCAGGTGCATTTTCTATAAAAATGTTTTGAATTTAGTAGTAGAGTGAAGTAGAAATTAAGTATTGAACTCAAAAACATTTGTTTTTTAGGTCAGCTCTCTAAATACTTTATATCTCAGTGGATTTCCTGTATTTGGAATTGTCCATGTCAATACCCTCAGGTTTAGAAAGCTGTTTTGTCAAAACTACCTAGTCATGTGATACATAAGATCATGCTTTGCATATCACATTGTGGGATCCTGTGTAATGCATATGATTTTATGAAACTAAACATTATGCATGAGCCAAAAAATTGAAAATTTTATTTATAGAAGCAGGGTTTTCCCAAGGAGCTCTTTCTATTAATTGTTGGCTGAGTATGTTCTGAGGCCCATGAAAAACCTTTTAATGTTTGTGCTGCTGGGACAATTTTTAGAACCCTGCTTTGTGCCCACAGTAGATTTGTAGCCATAATTTGAAACTTAAAGGGCAGCTTTGAGTGTTTACCACTCTGAAAATGAAGTGCTTTTATAACAGTTTATTAGTAGGTTTATAGCATATATATGTTTGATAAACTTTAGTAGTGCTGTAGTTATTCCATAGGCATTTGTTCATCCACGTTTTCAGTAAGAACACTTGAATTCCAAGTATAACATCTTTAATCTTCCAGTTAAAGAGGAACAATCTGTATAGAATTTTTTTTTTTTTTTACATGTTTGTATGTTTACAGTGTTATGGTAGAACTGTAGCCAACATATCAATTGAAAAGTGAGATGCTGTTAGTTATTGATTAAAAACATTTCTTGCTGCTGCAGTTTGTAAAAAGTACCATTAATGTGGAATATTCTAAAACCAATTTCTACCCATTTTCTTTCATTTTTTTTAAACATATAAAATGCGGTCAGATCTGATTGCATAGGGCATACATAAAATTACTACTATGCATTGACTTTGCAATCGCTGGTGAATGAACCTTTCTTTA
The DNA here is from genome assembly GCA_009769605.1 of Bucorvus abyssinicus. NCBI lineage: Eukaryota > Metazoa > Chordata > Aves > Bucerotiformes > Bucorvidae > Bucorvus > Bucorvus abyssinicus. The sequence continues at coordinate 69,835,617 of CM020025.1, forward strand.
CTCAATAATTTTTCACTCATACAATACTGTATCTAAGGTGCTCAAAAACCCAATGTAGAATAAGCCTTAATATCCTCATTTTACATTTGGGTGAACAAAATCACAGAAAACTTAGGTGTTTTATCCAAGGTCATCAGAGTGAGTAAGCAGTACAGTTACACATAACATCCAGCCAACTCTTGTGCTGTGGCCTAAGTCTTCCACGATGCTGTCATCCGTATCAGCCTTTGCAGGTGGCACCCTGCATCTACAGGGAAATCCTCAATGTCAAAGTAATGATTTACCTTGGCTAATGTAGGTTTTGTCCAAAAATGTAAAGACCACAGATTAGGATTGTTTGGGTTTCTATATAAATTAATTACACTGTGATTTAGATGCATGAGAAATTAAGACTTCTGAATAAGAACTGCATTTTCAGTTCTTAAACTGTAGCAGGTAATATAAAAAAAAGACAAAAGCTATTTCTTACGCTTCATAGTAGAAAAGTGATCATCATGTGAATCAGGAATAATTCTTTCCTGGAAGAGGACACTGAATATGTGTGAAGTGAAAGAGGTTGGATAGATTCTTCTACTAGGAGCAGCCACAGTTGTTAAATACTTCCCCCTGAAGTTAGCAGAAAACTTAGAATCCTCCTATGAGTGTTTGGTGAGCGGACCATTAGCTTGTACATTTTCCTATACCTGCCATGGGCACATTTTTGGCAAAGAGCAACACCACAATGTAATATTGTAAAGAGATTCATTAGCTATATCTGAATGAGCCAGTCTACTCACGTGAAGATAACTAACCATGAAAGTACACATCTCCACCACATAAAAGAGCATCAGAGGAGTAGGTTATAGTAAGTACAGCTACCAGACTGGTTTTTGCTTTAATCACTGTTTTGGGTCACTCTGCACAGTAGTAGGTTTGATTCCATAGTCTGTTTGGGTTCGCAGATGCTCTGAGCAGAAAATGATGTAGCTTTTCTTTGTTTCCTTTCATTTCTGTAAAATGGGGTTTAATTCTTTGGGTTGGAATATTGAGACTTGATTATTTAGGATTTGAGAAAGGCAATTGAGTTCTGGAGGAAAAAGACCTGTGTAGGTACAGAGCAGTACAGTGGGTGTAAAATAACCTATTTTCTTTACAAAGCAAATGGTAAAATTTGTGGATTTCCAAGTAATTTCCGAACAATCGTTTTTACAATATACATGCAGTCTATTGAATAGGAAATGTCACCTTCCTGCCAACAAGCTGGCTTTTCGTAGGTACTTCTTCCTCTTAGAGGTTTTCCATAGAATTCTAAGTATCCATAAAACACAAGGTGAAAACCTCATGCATAAAATTGTTCTTGCATTGTAACTTTGCAATTTGCGTATTACTTGTTTGAGTACCATTCCTACAAACAAGTCTCTGTTAAAATTTTAGCAATGTGCATAGCATCCGTTAAAGCGACAATTTTTGGTTTTCATGTTTGTGTCACAAATAAATACGTCTGTATATTTCCAGTAAGTGCTTTTGTTTTACTGACTAGGCAATAAGGAATTTCTTTCATTCCTGCGCTGGCTGGTGTGTTGTTACTTTCATTCTGGGAGTTTGTGATCGACACAGTGACAACATAATGCTGACAAATGATGGACGCATGTTCCATGTAGATTTTGGAAGATTTTTAGGTCATGCACAGATGTTTGGAAGCATACGAAGGTTAGTAGCTATAGTAACGCACATAGTAAAGTTTAAAGCAATGTTCTCAAATTTCACAATCTTATCAACTCTGATGGAAAAAAAATGCAAGAGAGATCACAGATTCTTTTCATTCTGAATTTTCCAAAACATATTTTGTTATTCACAAACCCTCTAAAAAAATACAGGAATGACTGGAAAAGGAATTAAAAGATGTTGGATATCCCCTTTCAGTCTAAAAAAAAAAAAAAAAAAAATCTAAATCCTTCTTTTGTCAGAGATTTGCGTGATGCAGTTCAGTAATAACTGGAATAGTAGCATGGCCTATGCCAAAAGAATTCTGATGTCCGTTGTTTTTTTCTAACAAAGGAGTGTTCCTATAATGGATCCAAAACCATAGATTAATCTGATTGACCATATTCAGAGACGAAACCAAATTTTCCAAATAGACGTGGAGAATAATTACATTATGCCTCTGTGGGCAAAATTGCAAACTCTTTCATTATCTTTTGAAGTTTTACATCTAATCACACTGAGCTTAGGGGCTGTTTCACAAATACCTGATTTTACCTAAACAAGACTGTGATTTTTCTGTGTTTGTATCTATCTGTGATGTAACTATCCCATGATGAAGACAAATAAAATAGTGTGATCATGTATTCTAGTACCTAATAGGAATATATTATGGAGGAATGAATTGGAATGGAATAAGAATAGGCAGGATAATGCCAGTATGTGCAAAACACAAAGAAGCTCTTACAGCAGGGCAGAGAATGGATAAATGATCCCTAATACTGACAAGATGAGTAGCATGTGTGTGTAGGTGTTCTTCTTCCATGTTTCCTAATAATTTCCAGAACTAGTCCCAGAATTAAGTTTGAGCTAATCGTTCATTGCTCCTTCCTTTCTTTCTTTCTTTCATTTTTTTTTCAAGCTGGCTTTTGACTATTCTAGACTATCTCAGTGTGTTAAACAGGAATAACAGCGTGGGAGTATTGATATGAGGGAAGCTGATGCGGATAATAAGTACTTCTAAGCCAGACAGTCAAAAGATTTAGTTGCAGTGTTCAGAATTATCATCAATCATTCAAGATACGCTCCTTTAATCCTACTTATTTGCTGTGGAAAGAATAAAGCAGAACAGGGTAATAAAAAAAGACATCCATGCACACTCCAAGTCAAGTGCTGCATCCCTTACTCCAGCACATCTCCTTTTGGATCCTAACAGGAGGGAAGAATTTGACATGAGCAAAGAATTATCTAGTTTGAGTGAACAACAGAAGGATGCAAATATAGGGGGGTACACAACAACTGAATTTAAACAGATATAATGTAATAGCAATAATAAAAATAGATGTTAATTTTACTGTTTTACAACTCAGTCATATTACACCTTTTTATTAAGTCTACAAAAATGAGTTAAAGTATAATCACTTCTATAAACAGCAACCATTTTTTTTCCTTTTTCTCCATGCAGTATATTGCTCTTAAACTATAGAATAAAATAATACATTTGAGGACATCAATTCATGGAGTGCCCTCATGGTTCCATAGTAAAACTAGGACACACTCACACTTAACAGCACGTTGTGAATGTCATGGGCTAATGGTTGTCTTCCTCATACCTACAAGCAGCTGAGCAGATACAATATTAATGACTATAGTTTTAATGAAATGTAACGTAGTACAGGAACACAGGGATATCACATTTTTATATGCCATAAATTTCAGGTGCTCTCAAAATTCAAAACACTCAGTGCTGTTCGTATCTACTCGTTCCCACAAGGCAAGTCCTGAAATAGGTTTAGCCTCTGGTTTCTTTAATAGCTCTTTATATTAGATTTTTCTTTGAGTTGTTTTTGTCATCAACAATATCATACCCCTAAAATAATATTGATAAAACAGCAGCACAATTCTTTCAAATCTTTAGAATTATTAGTGCTGACCCTTGGGGTTTAGTACAGTAGATACTACACATATACTTGTGAAGTTCTACAGGTGGCTTTAAAGAATGAAGAGCATCTGATACAAATCCCTGTATATGCAACTGGTCTTTACACACATCACACAAAGTTGTGGGTTTTGTTTTGGTTTTGGGGGTTTTTTTTAAATTAAATCTGTGGAAATTAAGAAAGGCTTGTAGAAAAGGAGACCCTGTTTGAACTGTTTGAAACAGACATTCCTTTCAGAATTTAGGAAGCTGTTTGCTACACTCGTCCATTTTCTGTTCTTTGGGAGCGTTTTTTGCCGTTACCAAACTCTTATTCCTCATAAAGCTTCATGAGGATAGATCCTCTGCAGTATTCTGCATATGGGGCATTTCTTTTGATGTAAGTGAAAGGCATAGGTAGCAGCTTTGAGAATCGCATGCTGTCATGCATGGGCTGCAGTTCTTTCCATCAAATCCAATACGAGTCTTGAGAGAACCCTTTGAAGCTGATATGATTCATGCAGTCACGCTCACTTTTGCATTCAGGATTGTATAACACCCCAACAAGGGATTACTTAACTTCTATAATTCCTGCCCTCATCTTTAAGTGATGTCCAATAAATCTGCTCAGTTTTGAGTCCAAGGCACAAATCAGTAGCTCAGCTCCTACTAATTTCAGAGGGAGAAGGAATCAGCAGTTTTCTCTTTTCCAGTTCCATGTACCTTTACAGTGCAGCAAATATGTTAAATAGTACTAATAACCTGTCTTTACTCAGACCTCAGAACTAGGGTTTCAGAAGAAGTGTTGGAGGGAGACGTATGATATATCTAACCAAAAGCATAAAAACAGAGCTTGGCAGAAGAATTATTCCCTAAGTCCCATAGGGAACTTTCCTACTGAACCATGAGATTTCATTATCTCCTTTTTGGTTTTTTTTTTTTTTTTTGTTCTTTAAATCATACTGGATAACACATTTTGTAAGTGGTAATAAAATACTTTTCCTCTCATTCCTTAATCCAGCCACCATTTGACCCTACATTCCCCTAAAGCGGTGAATTCTGCAGGTACGCTTCAAACTGTATGAAGAAACATTTCTCATTTAATTTCATATAACTGTCCTTTATCTACTGAGTATTCTGTGGCAATCGTCTTAGACCCACTTCAACCTAAATAGGTGTAATATTTTCCAGGTAGTCATACTGGACTAGGTCAGTTATCCAATGGTACAGAAGAAGGTGTCTGGCTTATGGTTGTACCTGCCGTGCTGTCTTCACTTTTGTTTTCTTCTTTTCTGTTCTGACCAGTTCCTTTTGAAGATTTCTTCTTTGGTGAATTAAGTAAAAAGAGCTTTATTTAAATCCTGTGCTAACTGAACTAATCCTAACTTCAGCAGTCTCATCTTCTCCACTACCAGTCATTTCCAGCAGTGTCGTCTATATTTTTTCAGTCAATGATGTGTAGTCTGAAACCTGTTGGCAATATATGGAGTAGTCCAGGCTCATGGCATACTGTAAATTCACCTTCTGATAACCTAGGTATCCATTCTTTTTTTAAAAATACCCAGTTATCCTGATTATTTACAACACTCACTGGCCTTTCTTTTCCCTGATCTGAATCACAGAGACCTTTGTATCTTTGCCAAACTAATCCTGCATCTTGGCGTGGTTTTCCCAGAAGTTAAATCTGCTAAGCTGGCTTTCTTCTACAGAGTTAATTACTAGGGGCAGGCTAACTATTCCACTGGGAAAGTCCAGTTTTTTGAAGGAAGTTTCAAAAATATGGGAAAATTATGTTTCCCACACTTTCTTCTTACGTCAGTGTTTTCGTCTACTGAAAAGCACTTAAAAAAGTCTGAGCATGTGGAAAAGTAGAAGTGCCTCTTTTTATTTTAATATTAACACATTTCATTTTTAGTGTTAATAACCTAAAATTAGTGTTACTGTCTCACTGGAAGTGTTTATTTGAAAAAATGCATTCTTTTCAGGTATTTCTTTCTAAAAGAGAAAAGTTGGCATATGGACAGGGGAAAGTAAGTTGTTTCTGCATTCTTTGACCACATTGCATCTACTCGTGTTCTGTCTGGGGAAGGAGGAAGATAGGAATTTGAGAATTTCACATTTTATGTTTTTCTTTTTGCCCTTGTTAAGTTTTATTTGGGGTGCTCATCAAAGGAAGAGTCTAAAACTTGAAAGTAAAAACTTGGAAGTATAATCACTGTACATTTTCTAAATTTGTGCATGAAAATTGTTGGACTAACCTGTACTACCTGCTGAAAGATTTCTTTATGAATTTTCAGTATGCCTATTTATTAATTCATTTCCTGCAGTTTAAATTTATTTTTCTGACCTGCTTGGTCTGGAGTTCTTAGTTTGTGTGAACCGATAACTCCGAATTCTTTGCCACCATCCAGTTTCAGCACTTCCTCTATGCCACGCTCCAAAAATCTGACTGAAATCCTGGCAAGATTTAATTTCATGGCTTAAAGCACCTTAACAGCCCCAATGATCTTAATAAGATTATAGAGATGTTTAAAGATAGTCATCCACATAAGTCTTCGCATAAAGACTGAAAAGTGAAATATGCATAAAGACCTAAAGGTGAAACAATGTCACCTCCAAGGTGACAAGGCCTAAATGGTCTTGAATTTGAGGCAAGAAGTCCAACACTTCCGAAAGTCAAGTGTCTCTAACTGCCCGGAATTAAACACCAAAAGCACAAGCTGAGTCTGAGAACATATGAACAGCACCAGTTGCAGTCATGAGTTTCAGATGCGCTCCTGTTACCTTTGTCTGCCGTGAAGGGTAGGTGTTTATTGTTGCTTTTTTGATGCTTTCTGTAATTATCAAGCCTGGATAGTAGTTTGCCCTTTACCATTGGTTGTTTATTTTCAGTAATAGCCTCTTGTGGAGATCATTCAGCTAAGGCTTTTTGAAATTTGAGTAAATTATGTTCACTGTCCAATTTGTATCCTGAATTTTTTTGGTTATCCTTTTCAAGTATCCAGACAGTTAAGGGAGAGGCTGTTTTTCACGTACGCTGTCTGTATGGATTTGACCCTAGCCAGTTTTGTTCATCTAAGTGCATTGTTCTCAAGCTGAATGGAGTTCCCTGGAACCCAATTCTCATCTGTCGCAATTCTCAGTAACCTTCTTGGCTTTTCATTCCGTTCAAGCATGCCATAAACTGCTCTTCTATCTTCAAGAACAGCATCTTTCTTGAAGTAGTCATCATGTATTCTTGTTAACAATCATCTGGGCTAGAGAAATTGTGGACGGAAGGCCCACAATTCCAATTGAATTGCCTTCAGAGCCACCAATGGCATTCTCTCCACTTTGGGAGATTTACTGAACATGAGATATTTAAGTGAATCTCTATCAGTATCCTGTTTTAAAGATTTCTTCCTGCCCTCTCTCCTTCTCCTCTTCTCTTTCTATTAGTCACCCTGTGATTTTTTTGTAGAATGTGACTCTAAAGACAGGAAGTCTAACTATAAAACAGAAATAAAAGGGGGAAAATACACTGTTTTCATTGTCTATTTTGATTATATGTTTTTATTTGTTATCCTTTTAAAAGTATAACTGTTTACAAAGACATATATTTTCTCTTTCCTTCTCCCATCAGAAACATTTTATTGTATCATGTCTTTCTCCGAAACCTTCATAGACATACCATTTTATGTTCAGGAGGATCTGTTCTCACACACAGTCAAGTACACATCAAGCACTTTTAAATTAATCTCTGTTGCTTGGTCTTGGTATCTTTTTCTGCCTGTTCTGCACTCTACACCTTTATCCTTCATCCTTAGCTGGAAAGCATACTGATACCTTTAATTCATGTAGGATTTCATCGCCTGCCCTGAGGAATTTCTGTGCAATTCAGTTTCTTCATCACTGGTTGATTTCTCTGTTTTGCCCAGTGATATACAAATCTCCTGCAACCATCTATTACTGTGTTTTCCAGATAGCCATCCCATATTGGAAAGACCTCTTAGCTCGATATTCAGTAGGTGTGGAATATAACCCCACTCGTTCTATTTTTTTTTTTGCTCCAATCTCCTTGTGAATTAACTCTCAAGTGTTTTATCAATAGGGTTAATAATAAACTCCTAACAACCTAGAAAATTTCATACACTAGGAAAATGGTAAGAGGCATCAGGAATGCTGTCCTGATCACTTTCAGATATAAGTATTGAGGGTGAAGTATATAAAGGACTTAAATCCATCTCAATGTTGTCATGCAGTCTGATTGCTGGTGACTTTGAGTGCAGGCTGCTTTACTCGGTTCAGAAGGCACCCGAGCTGGACAGAGTACTGCTTTTCAACCAGTCCATATGATATACTTGGGTGCAACAGAGCAATATTTGAAACTGTTGAAGATCTGTATGTTCTTAAAACAGAGTATGTCTTCTTTGCGGGAGGATTTGTTTTGGATTCTGCCAAAATATACAGTCAGCTGACTGTACGAAATGGTTGAAATTCTGTGACACGAATAAATTCTGTGGTCAGACTGCACGATAACTAGTGATCGCAGCAGAGACTGGGGCAATGCAGCCAGAGTGAAAACCATCAAGAAAAGCCTCAAACTAGTTTCTACTTTCCCATCATGATTCTTGCCAATTTTGTTGTTGCAAGGTCAGGTTCCAGATGAGTCCCTGTGGCAATACACGCTGCAAATACTAATACTCTACACTAAGAGCCGTAGCCTTGTCTAACCTCAGCTGACACCATTTGTGTTAGCTATACCATCCCTTAGCATAGTCATCATATGGGAACAGGTGTGATCAAATCTCCATGATTTACAAACTCACTCACTTCATTTGACCCACAATGAAAGGGATTTTAGTTAAGTCACATTTCCTTGGACTTTGCACAGGCAAAGGGACACAAATAAATATTTACTATGTCTCAGTTTATATGGGGAAACTACATTTTAACAGAATGATGAATAAGAGCCCTTAGCTCAGGCGATGATTATAGCTTGTTTTCTACCATATCTGTTAAGCATGATTAAATCTCAATGTAACCAATTCAATTACTGACAGAAACAGATAAATCTTTCAGAATAAGCCGGTCCAATGTTTCTTTTACTACTGAATAAAATAGCAGGTATGTCCAACATGGTGATTTTACTGGAAAGCTATCATTAAGGCTCTGATAGTGAAAAAAAATAATAGCAAAGTCAATATACACATAAGAAGAACTAACTTAATGAATAAATAAGACCATAATGGTTTAAGAGCTGTCCTCAGTTACCTAAGGAATTCACGACATTCTTTCTAGTTTGATTTTTCTGCCTCTAAAGAGGGATGTTAACATAAAAGTAATGTGGGTAAAACTAATCAGAAATTAGATTTCAGAGTTGTAGTCAGAAAATCTTTTATGCAGTAGATACATCAAACAGCAGCGTAAATGGCAGAAACTAGAGTTAAACCCATGTTATCCAGTACAAATTTGACTCCTTGTCATTTGGTTGAAGAACATAGGTGAAAAGTATGAGATGAATGTTTTGAAAGTCCAGGCCACGTAGTTTACCTCAGCCGTGGATGCTCAGGGCAATTGGGAATCTTTCTGTGTAAGTATTAAGGGGATAAGGTCAACACTTAATTCAGGCCAGTTTACCCAGGGCTACGTCCAGCTGAATCTTTGAAACCTCCAGGATAACCTCTCCAAGCAACTTGTTTCAATATTTAATTATTTTTCTTGTGGCCAGTCAGAACATCAGCTTTTTCAATTTTCTGTCCTATTCTTGCCTGAATCCATCTGTTTCATAACCTCCTATAGATACTAGAAGATTGCTATTTGGTCTTATGAAAACCTCATCTCCTGGGTGCACAAGCCCACTTTCCTCAGCCTCTCCTCATAGCAAAGTGCTCTAGCCCCCAAACATCTTGGTGGCCCTCTGCTGAACTTACTCTAGTTTAGCAACATTCTTGTTTTGGCAGGGTATGGACTAACAAATGCTAAGTAAAGAGCATCTACTGGCTGGTGTCCCATGAATTCAGCCCAGGATGCTGTTACCTTCATCACTTCCAGTGATTGTATTTGGCCCGCCACTGGCTCATGCTTATCTTGCTGCCCACCACCTGGAGGGCCTTATCAGTGAAAATTGAGGCAGAGAAGGTGATGAGTACCTCAGCCTTGTCTGTGCTTCTATGTCACTAAATCACCGGTTGGCAACAGGTCCACGTTTTCTTTGTTCACTCTTTTACTAATGATATATCAGTAGAACTTCTTGTTGAGCTTCATGTCCACTGCCAGTTTTAAGTCTAGTTGAGCTTTGGCTTTCCTAACACCATTTCTGCATACCCAGGCAGAGTTTGTATATTTCTCCTTCGTGGCCAGTCCTTGCTTCCACTTCCTACATATGTCCTTTTTGCCTTGAAGCTTAGGCATGAGTTCCTTGTTTGGGCAAGCAACTCTCCGTCTGTTACTGGAAATAAAAGCTATTAAAAATACAATTGAGAGTAAATCCCTCAGGATAAATAAATTCTGGGTTTTAGGAAAGCTATTTAAAACTTGTAATTCACTTCTCTCTTCTATTCTTTTTTATAGCATTGTAATTACAATTTGAAGATTGAAATTTAGACTGTCAATTTGTTTAGATGTGGATGGATATAAATCAGGTCTGGGTGATTTGAGGTATAAAGTCTCAGCAAGAGGCTGTTTACAGTTTTCAGGAGGAACATGTTTCGGTGGAACTGTTAGCAAGGTTTCTTCACTACAAAACCAGAAAAGTTTTCTAAACAAATCTGAACATAGATTTGCAATACAAGCCAGTGAACATGCAAATGCTAGCAAGTGTCATTGAAGTCATTGGGGAGACTGCCATCAAGTCCAGCAAGTGAAATATTTATATTTTATACAAAGCTCAGAACTACTGCCCTAGTATGAGGTCACTTAAAATATATTTATATGATTGAGATTCTGTGCTTGCTGAAGAGGCTGTCATCTCCTACAACGGTGATCAGAAAAATAATAAGCACTGTAGAGCTCTCCTGGAGCATTCAACTTTCTTGAGTGGTTATTTTTTCCAGAAAAGGATTATTTTGTGAAATAGAGGAAAAAGAATAGATATCATATAATTTGATGTAAGCTAATGTAGCCTTAGTAGAGCTCCTGTAACGTTTTTAAATAACATCGTAAGTTAACAAGGCACTGCCTCGATAAAACCATTACAGTGCAGAACTGCTTTAACGACCATTTGTGGAAATTACCTACCTGTGTTTCAGTGTCAAGATGGAAGGATACACCAAATGCATAGCAGAAGGTTTATGATGGGACTGACATCTTTCAATATTTTCATTAGTAGCCAGTATGATGGTATAGAGAATGTGTTTGTTAATTTTTTAGTAGAGGCCTATTGTAAGAGTTTTTGACTGAGATGAAAGCTGGATTAGCACTGATAGGTGGTTTTTCAGGAAGGGATCTCAGAGGTATACTAAAGACAAGTTGAATATGAATTGATGATAGAATATTGAATTAGAAATCATGACATGTGAAGTAATCCTTTTGCTTCACATGACACTGATAAAACTTCAGCTGAAATACTTTCAACACTACTTTTAGTAAGATGTGGATAGGGAATGCAGAGAAATTAAAAGGGGGCCAGAGGAAAGCAATTAAAATTATCAGACATCTGGAAAACAGGACTTATGAGAAAAGGTTGAAACAATTGTCTACAGAACACTGAGGAAAGACATAATAGTCTGCAAATACATTAGAGGCTGCTGTAAAGAAGACAGGATCTTTATGTTCCCATAGGAAAGAACAAGAATTAATACTATGAAAGCACAGCAAGTTTAGATGAAGCATTAAGGAAAAAAACTCTGAGAGGGGAAGTACTGGAACAGAAATTTGATAGGGAGGTTGGAGAAGAACTCTATCACTAAAAATCTTTGAGAATAGGCTAAATAAACATGTTTATGGTTGATCTTTTCCGGGTACTCAGAAAGATGGAGTATCTCTTGTGGTCCCCATTCTAGGTATGTTTTTTTTAATGATTCTTTATGTGCTTGCTTGAGATGAAGTGAGTTACTTTGTGCAGTTGATCCCTGTTTCATTCTTCAATATGTGAAAGGAATACACTTGCTCATGTTTTTTTCTGTCTACAAATATTACTATGATTAGATATTTAGATATTAGACATTATTAGATTACTCTGATTAGATATTTTCACTTGGCTTAGATAAAGAAGCACTCATGTATTTTGTGTGGATGTGTTCTTCAATAAGCTTTTGGCTTTTGCTGCAGAGCAAAGGATGTCAGCATTCAAACACTCCCTAAAAGCTTTTCCCTATTTTACTGAATACATCTAAATTCCACATAGTTATGCTGAGTACTGTCAGTCATTCTTGACTCAGCCAAAACAGTTTTAAAGCAGTCAGGGAATATATGGGGGTGTATGCTGCTGAGCGGCTGATTTTTAAATTTCAAACAGTTCTGTATGGTTTCTCACACACTGTCTCCTATGTGCACATGACCACTTGGACTACAACAGTTTTGATCTCATTGCATTACTTGTGTGTGACTTGAACTTTTCCATAACTACGTTATTAGGAAGTTTAGATTGCATCAGAGTAAAGATCATTTGTTGTTGATTATCTCCTGTGCTTTTTCTACTTAATATAAAAGGAAGTCAATGTATCATTCTTAAATATTCTGTACCGTGAGATTCATCGTAGGGAAAACTAAACCCATTGTTGACCTTACAAGCTTTGTTAATCAGTTTACATCTAGTGTTTCATAACAAATCCTGATGATCTTACTGGTCTTCTAGGAATGCAGCATATTTCTAGCCTACAGTGAAGTCCCAGTTAATGTTCCCATCACCACAGACCAAGTCTGGTTTTGCATGATGATCTCTTCAGTTGCTTGAGGCTTCCTTTCTTTCCTCCTTCTCATGACATATCATCCAAACATTTTTAATCTCCAGAGGAACTGCAAAATACATTCCCATGAAAATCTTAAATCTCTAAAAGCAGTACACAAGAAAAAAATAATTAAAACACCATAAAACTAGCCTTGCTTCTCACTGGATGACTTGAGTAAACTCTTGTCGCTGCCATAGTAAAGTATAAGTCTTTAAAGTCCAGGACGGCAATCAGACTCTGTCATAAACAGGGATATTGTCTTTTTGACTGATTTCTATTATAAAACCAAAGGGCTCATTAATCTTCCTAGTGGGGAACCAAAAAAAAAAAAAAAAAAAGAAAAAGAAAAAAGAGTGAGCAAGCTGTGGTAAGGTAGCTTTAATGATTTTGGGAGGCTTGATGGATGTACGTCTTTGGTCTATGTCAAACAACGGTTCTCTCAATGAGGCTTTTGGGTTTTTTTTTTTCTAGAAATGGTGTTACCTGACATTACCCTTATACGGTAGAGGTCATTGAAAAATGCTTCAATTCTGTATTTCTTTATCACACCATAAAGGAAAAAAAGTCTTTTGGTCTTCTACAGAAGGCTTTTACTTGAAAATACTTTATTCTACCAGTTTTGTTAATACGATGCCAGTCATTTTATTAATTTGATGGAGACAGCAAGTTGTAACAGATGCATATTTTAGGCCAAGGGTCTCTTGTCCCATTGGTCTTTGAACACCACATGGAAGTAAAATAATGCAGAGCTTAGCTGTGATCTTGAGGGTATGTTTTTGGGTAAGCAGTATTTCATGTTTATATCTTATAGATAACATCATGTGAGCAAGCTCTGTAATAGATTTATGTCCAAATGAGTGATGTCTTTCATAGTTATTATTAACAGGCTTTCAAATGCATTGCATGTCTTCTGAATAAATGCCATCATTTAATATGATCCTAGCTATGTGCCACAAAGAAGGCTGTCAGTTAGAGATGTACTGGTTTAAATATAGAAATACAGGCTGTGCACCAGTGTGAGGTTCATTTCAGTGTGTGTGTGATAAATTAGTATGCTCATGCAGCACCGGAGCATGCATTGCTTTTTTTCTTATATAGGCTAAAACAGCCTCTGTTATTTGCTGATGTAAATTTTCCCATGCATGATGTATAGTGAGTTGGCTTGGCTGTTTGCAATTTTCCTGATGTAGTTTTTAGACTATCCCTTTCTACGTTCTATATTCCAAAGGAGTTTATGAAAGCAACAAGAAACATTTTGCATCTATACGCAGACATTCAGCCCTGTCAATTGGTTTTTCAGAATCCTTTATGTACTCCTCAGTGAGTAAGCATCTCCTCCCACTGAAACTTTGCTTTTTATTACTACTGTGAGAAATTACTGTGTTGTTCCTTCTAGTGGGTTTTGTCTCCTATACTAAGTTGGTTTTGCGTGCTTTTTTTAATTTCAGTTGCGAAATGTTCTGTTTATGAGCAGCCAGCTTGCTTAGACACACGCAGGAATAAAGCTTCAGCATCTGAATGATTGCAGGGGTTACCTTGCGGCGAGGTTCTGGTATCATAAGACCTTGGGCAAAACCAGGGAAAGCGAATATCTACATGGTTATTTTGCAGGTTAACAAGGGAGGACAGGCCTACCACCTTAGAAGACAGTCTTAAGTGATACTAAGAAATTTAAGAACCTTTTAAAACCGCTCAAAATCATTCAACAAGTAGAATTAATCTATAAATAATATAAATTCTAAAATATCCATTGCATGTTCAAATGGATCCTTTATCAACAACCGTAAGAGAATTGACTAACGTTGCAGCCATTGCATTATGTGGAAGTTGGCCCGCAGCCCAACCCAACAATGTTAAACACCATATTTCTTCCAGGAAAGTAATTTCTGATTGCAGTATCTGTTTTCAGCTCAAGTAGCTTAATGTGGGAGACTTGGACTAGCTCAGAAAGCAATATGTTTTCATAATGTAATTCTGTTGCTTGATGCAGTAGGACATCAGAAATCAAATACGAATTTTTAACAAAACATGTTTAACATAACAATATGGGACCTTTAACAGCAGTAGTTTTGACTGGGAATATTTTAGCCCAAAAAAAGCAAAATGCAGATGAGAAACAGATTTGATTTTTAGACATTCTCAAGTGTTAACATGCTTTCAAATCAGGATTTAGATTGGACATCTGTCCACAGATAATTGGAAATGTTAGTGTTGCTAATTTTCTGGCCCTATCTTTCTTTTTTATTGGCTTCAAAAAATTGTCTTCCATGACCCTAATTATATCAATTTATTTAATACTTAAGGTCTATTTTAAACACCACTGCTGAACAAAAGGTAAGCTAAAAGATGAACAGAGGAGTGAAAGAAGGTTCTGGGAAAACCTTGCTCTCTGAAATCAGTAATAGACACAGGTTTGTAATCCTCTGAGAGCTACAACACAAAACCACACTATAACTATGTAATAGTCATGCTGTAACGTAACTGTCACTCTATGAACTCACATCTTGTATAATACAGAAAAATGTGGAAAGAAATAATGACTATTGTGGACCTTCATCATTGATTGTACTGCCCAGCTGAAGTTGAGTAATACATTTTAAAAAGCCCAGCATCTTAATTCCTGGGCTGCTCTGGGGTGAACGACACCCGTGGGAGGTCTGGTTTCAAAGTTAGCTTCAATGTAAACCAGGAAGAATTTCTAAACCTAAGAATGGGAAGGCTGCCTGAATGTTTCTTGTGACTTAAGAGTTCCAGGTGCAGCCTAGAATCTCACCACAACTTGACTTTCTTTCTGTGATAATACAAGGCAGGCATTTTTATGGGAAAATGAGGAAAACTCTGTCTCACACATGAATGAATCAGCAAGGGCTCAGTCTCAGCCCACATTTGAGGTTTTAGGAAGAAACAGAGATCCTCAAATTTGTTTCTGCATTCAAGCTTCCCAAGAATATTTAGTTTATTCAAGTTCATTTTGAATTAAGTGTTAAGATGCAGTGTATATTTCCTTGAAATACAGCCCTGTAAGCTGTTTACATGCCTCTGTATGCACAGTTGTGATGAGTAAATCACTGCAGCAGTTTTGTCTATGTGAGGATGCAGTATATCAGGCCTTTCGGAAACAGTCAAATGATAGGATTGTTAGCAGAAACCTGGCTAATCTGTTTTCTTCTGCAATAGCATGCTGTAGCTACAAACTATGCTAGTGATAAAAAAAGTAAAGGCAAGACATGCTGTCAGATTCTGCATCTCATTTACTCTAGGGTGAATACTGAGTAACTGTATGGAAAGCAAGACAATGTATTTAGGTTCATTATGTTGTAACTTGGGTCAGAAGCATCTCTTCAAAATGCTGTATATTTAATGATAACGTCGTATGTTATATTTTTTTGTTGTTATTGGATTGTGGAATTATAGGCCTTGCCTAGTACAGAGTTGATATTTACCAGGAGAGAACTTGTTTCCAGATTCACTTTCAGGCTGGAGTCAATAAATTAAAGCAATGAGAGTTTAAAAAGAAAAACAAATAATAGCCAGAAGAAAACATGTAAGCTCCAAACTTGTTCAGTTGTTGGATTTCTCACTAGGAAGCTCTTGCTGTGAAACGTATCTCTGCCCCAATTAGTCAGTGACACCAGGCAGAGCAATAGAGCTGTCCACGCTGAGGAGAGGAGAGATGAAATAATGAGGAAGGCAATGCTGGAAGAACAAATGTGAATAATGAGATACAAATATTAACTGTACTGCATGATTTGCTGTTTTCTGTGAAATTTCTCATGTGATTGTTCTCTTTTCAAGGGACCGAGCTCCCTTCATCTTCACATCGGAGATGGAGTATTTCATCACAGAAGGTGGAAAGAATCCACAGCGTTTTCAAGAGTTTGTGGAGCTTTGTTGTCGAGCTTATAATATAGTCAGGAGACACAGCCAGTTACTCTTGAACCTGCTGGAGATGGTAAGAAGCTTGAGGATGAAACCAAAAATCAGTTTCCTCTGGTGTCCTCTTCCCTTTTACCACTTCTTTGCTGCCTCCAGTAGCAGTGTGATTTCAAGAGGAATCAGCTGTACTGCTGGAAATGTTAGTCCTGGTGTTTCCTGTGCAAAGATACTATCCAATTTCAGTACTGGTTCCTGAGAAAAGAAAGCTAAGTGCTCGGTTTTTTCCTTTTTTTAATGCGTGCTTTTTTACAAAAGCAGAACAATGCAGTAGAGCTGGGCACAAGTTTCACATTCAGGAATTTCACTCCGCCCTTTTTCTAGGTCTTCAAAAAACCATTACCCAATCCTGTTCATGGTCAGAGGAAGACAAAGTAAACTAAATATTAAACAGAGGGGGTTATATGACAGTACCTGCAGCTGTCATTAGAATGGTTTTTTGTACAATTCCACACTCCCTTCACAGGATGGCAAACACAGGAAGGAAAGAGCACTACCCACGTTGACACAGGTTTAAAAATCTTTTGTATAGGATTTTAAGACCGCTAGGAGTTTTTAATCCCTTAAGTATTCCTACTGATTCTTGTGCTGTGGCAAATTCCATAACTTCTTTATGCCTCTATTCACTTGTGTGTGAGTGATTAATGATTTTCCCTTTCGTGGGTAGAATGAGAATATTAAATTAACAAATAGTCACTAAATTGCTTGGCTAAGATATTAATGCCAAACTGAAGTCTGGGGCCCCATGTGAAACCTAGGTGACTGGTCTGTGCATGAAAAAATCTGCTCAGCCTTGTAAACAGAACCTCTGCCGAGCTTGGGGTACAACCAAGGAGTTGCTCGGTAAACACTACTTCATCATCTCCAAATTCTGCAATGGGAGGGGGGAAAATGGCAAGAATTGGCTCATCTTGTTTCTTCTGCCTTGTCCATGGATTTTCATACAGTAATATAGTAAGTGATTTCCCAATATGGAGCAGGAAGGATTGCCCCAGATCTCTTAACCCTGCTTCGAAGTAGTCACAAAGGTGTAGCAAAACTGCATTCATGTCATAAAGCATAATTTTGTACTGAAAGCAGTGTAGAGTGCAGTTGTAGGACATACTGTCTAATTTAAAGTAAAAGAGCCTCTGGAAAAACTCAGGAGCACCCCAGCTCTCTCTTATCCACAGTAGTAATCCCTGCATTTCTAAACAGGTTCCTAAAACTGCATACAAATATAGCTACATCTTCTGCCCACATCCTTGTACCCGGTGCAGTCCCTTTTTCTGCAAGCAGCAGAGAGAATGATGTTAGATTACTCTGGGATAACAGAGAGAGTGTTAGGAAAATGTTGCCAGCAGGAGTTCTGAAATAACTATCTATCTCTGCTTGGATATAGTTCAGGTTTGTCTATATTCAGGACATGTTGCATCTTCTTTTGTTTCTGTTGGTATTTAAGGAGAGGTAATAGTGCTGAGCTAAAAGTCAGCATGCAAATATGTCTTAAAATTTGTCAGTGGGCTGCTGTTCAGTCAATTGTGTTGCATTTCATAATTGAAAAATAACTGACAGCATACTCAGACCCCATCAATGACCTCTTCATATCAAAGGGAATTAAACAAGCAAGACAAGTTTGTGAACACCTTGTTTTTGCCACTCTGTTTGGAAGGGTGAGTCTGGTTCTGCACTTGAAATGGGGCATTGGTCAGGAACTCTTAAGTATCAAAATGCTTTAGTTGCATGGGTCATTCCTAGTAAAGCAAATAGACTGTGAAGAAGTTCAACTTTGAATTGATTTGCATACAGGATATCAGATGTTACCATGAAGGCGCAAGATAAACTATCCACTGCTTTTTTGTATCAATGACAGTCTGAGATTTCTCTCACTGCCTGAAAAACTGCATCATTAATCTTTCCTTCCCCTCCCACATTCTGGGGTTTTTTTTTGAGATGGTATTTATAAAACATGGTTTAAAAAAAAATCTAAAAAATAAGGCTACTTCCGAAAAGCACAGTACTTCACAGGAGAGTAAACACCTGCCCTGGATGGTCTGTAACTATTAGTGTTTTCTAGCAAACCATTATTATGAAAAATCTGGGCTTTGGCCCTGTTTGGGAACAAATGCTTTTTCTTGGTGATGAGCAGCATGTTTTTAGAGATGTACTGACATTTGCTACTGGGAGTAAGAAGTAATCCATTAAATTTCCATCACTTTCAAAACAGAAACATCTGTGAGCGACCCAAGAGTCCTCTGGTAAAGTTTGGCTGCGTAAACACCTGCAGTGCATCAGTTTTACACTCATTAAAGATTTGATGTGAACTATTATAAAGAGGGTGATCACAGGACACAAACACCTTTTGACTAGTTTAAAGAAATGCAAAATCCATTACTGTTATAAAGATTTTTCAGGTAGAAAATTATTCAATGGGGCTTACAGGTAACATTAGACCGCAAGTAATTGATCTACTTGCCTCTGTTGTGACAAGGAACAGGTTGACCTAATAGTATAGAACAGGAGACAGTACCTACAGCAAATCTAAGACTCAACAATCTGGTGTCCCTATACAAGTCATTTCACCCCTCTAAACTCAGAAACACCATCTGGGAAAATAGGATCAGGAAACAGCTCTGTTTTGGAGGTCTAACATTTGGAAAATACGTGCCAGGATTATCCATTTTTCTTGGGCTGTTGGGCTGAGCGTCACACACCAGCTCTGAATCCCAGGCCAAGGACAGCGTAGTCAGAAAGCCTGGGATAACCAAGTGTGGTAGGTCAAATCATATATGTGGTCAAAGGAGGGGAGCAACACAGGGACTTAATAAACTTAGGCATCTAGTGACATTTGAGTTGCCCTAGGCAACCTGTAGTTGTTTTCTGAACAGTTGTTCCATGTCCTGTCTAATTAGCATCTAGTATCACTAGCCACAGAGTTCAGAGGCCTCCTCCGTCAGGGGACTGGAAACATGAAAGTCATGCTATACGGCGCAAAAGGGATGAAGCACTATAATCAGCCTCCAGGACCACTGCAGCCAGCAAAGCACTGTGTAGCTACTGCTCAGCTAAAAAATATTTTTTTGCTTCAGCAAATGGTTTTCCACCTTGTGCAATGCAGAGAACCTAAAAAGATCCCATTTTTCAGTTCCACTACAGACCATTCAGACCATGTTCATGTCTGGTATTGTTCCCTTTTCCAATGCTGGGCAAGAAGCTTAATTTGCCTATGCAATAACTTTTTTTTTTTAAAAGGGGACAGGGTTTTTTACCATCTTTTATAAAGGGGTTGAAGGCATACAGATAAATAGCATGCCCTATGCTCTCTGCTCCTTGCTAGCCAGAACTCTGGGGGACAGCAATCTAACTGTCTAGTCATAGTATAGATTGGGTCTGATATGAAGCAATATTTTCCTCATAGCGCCAAAAAGAAAATATGCAAATTATTGAAAATGGACTTTAAAATATTGTGAAAATTTGAAGGAATAAAGAAAACATACCTCTCCATCTCTTTTCCCCTTCTATTCTATTCCCCTATTCTATTTGTCTGTCAACTAAACCTTAAAACAAAAACAGTGCTTCCTTTTCCTTTGCTGTAGCTTGCAAAACTCAGTGGGCATTTCTGTCTGAGCTAGACGTAAATATCAGTGAAGAATGCACAGCAGTGACTGCAAATTCAGATACATTTCCTTCTGAGCAATGTGAAGGAGTGATTTTTTTCTCTATTACACACACACAAAAAACCCCCAACACTCTCAACTTACTGTGATTCTTGAGAAAAATCAGTAGGTTTTGAAGTGAGTAAAAATCATTTTTGTTGGTGACATTTTAAAATGCCTGGAGAGCGCTGTATGGGCAATTAGACGCGCTCAGTTGTCTACCCTACTTGTGTTGTGACATTGCAAGGGGAATATTTGCATTATTTGTTTTTTGAACCTGACTTGGCCAACTACCTAGAACAGCTCCATCCCTCATCAATGGAGAACGGTACTCTCTCCAGAGGACAGTTCTCAGTGCCCAAGTCAGGGCTTCTGCTATGAATCGATGTCTAAAGGAACTTTTCTCCTCCATTGACTGTAAAGGGAGTGAATCTGTGATCCCTTTGCAGGAGGAGTCCAGAGCAGTGATGGTGGAATTACTAGTTACAAATGAGAAGGTGACGTTGTGCTAAATTGCATTAACACTAAGACAACACTGTGAGCGTAACAGAAATGTTACTATTGTTGAGGTGGCTGAATTTGGTCTCCTTCCTTTTGTCATCATTAGAAGGCTGTGAAGGAAGCTATGAAGGAAGCACACACTGAGATTATGATATCCAAAGAGAAAATAAGTAACTAAAATGGATCAGTGATTTAGTCCCGTGCCTCTTTCCAGCACATCAGTGTGAAGATTTACAGTGCAACACAATCACTTTAGTACTCCAGGCATTGCTCTAGCATCAGAACCACGTTTCAGATCAGCAAAACTTCGTGTTTCACAAAAAGATTTTTTGGTGTAGAACTTTTATTTTCTCAGCCCCATTTCGTTTAAATTTGTTTTCAATAGAACAGTGGACTAATGATATTTCTTTGCTTTAAGATGCTGCATGCAGGATTGCCTGAGCTAAACAGCATTCGGGATCTGAAGTATGTGTATGATAACCTCCGTCCTCAGGACTCAGACCTCCAGGCTACAAGCTACTTTACAAGGTAAAACCAGAATATAATCCAGAAACCTTATCTCCTTCAGGCACGAAGCAAAGGTGTCAAATTAGAGTTAAAAAAAAAAAAAGTAGTTTTTCTGTTACATTAAGAGGTTGTAATCAGTTAAATTACACAAAAGCATAATTGGTCTTCACATGTTTACTTTTGAAAAGTTCATTCCTATGCATGTTATAAACACTGTCCTCAGATTACTGGAAGAAACAGTAATGCATTTGTGGTACGCTTGTAACAAGTCTCTTATGCAGCACCTAGAGGTTTCTTCAGCTTTCATGGTGAAACTGTTACGGCTTATATCTAGTCAACTTTCCTCTTTGCTTTTAAATACAGCAGCTACATACAACAGGACTTGAACTGCATAAAAGGGTTCAACTTGTTGATGGATTGAGTGAGGAACTGGAATTCCTGCATTTTAGTCCCTTTTCTGTTCTTCCTTTGACCTTCTGTGTTGCCTTGGGCGTGTTACTTGCCCTCTCTTAGCCATAGTTTCTCCATCTGCCAAATGGTGCTGATTCTTCCTTTCAAGCACTTAATGTATGTATGACAGAAAAGCATTATGCGTGACTGTAGGTACGTTTAAAGCTTGATTTCTGTTAGGATAATGAAACCTTTCATTTGTGTGTGATAATAACTGAGGATTATTGAGGAGAAGCTGGAGATGATGACTATTAAAATCAGCTTGAAGCCCTCAGTGCTGATCTTTCAGGTCAGGCTTCTGCATTGCATATAATTCCAACTGTTGATGTGATGATGCTCTAGGTGAGGCCAGTGGAAACTGGATTTGGGAATTCCCTTTCCCATTCTAGGCACAGAATGAAGAAAAAACTCCCTGTCAGAGCCTGTCTTGTGCATCACCTTCATTTCCCTAGGGCAGTCTATGAATTCACACACCCTGGACACCACAAACACGTGCAAAGCAAGCCAGAATCTTTTGACCCCTTCTGGTGCAAGTGCAGGGCACATATCCATTTCACAGCACTGGACTCTGACTTTCTGGGTTTCTTTCAAATTCAGAGCCCTAAAGGACACTCCTATAAGGCAGTGCAGTTCTCTGCAGGTGCAAACTGCCTTGAGGCAAGAGCGATCCCCCCAACCTTCAGTACAGCCAGAGGGCACATTGCAATGAATGAATGAGATGAAAGCTTGAGCTGGAGCAACTGAGCCAGTCTCATTGCTATTACAGAGGTCCTCATGAAGATTTTGGGTAATTTGAGTGGTGTTGTTTATATGTCTCTTTTTTGTGTATTAGAATCAGAAGCTGAATTGACATGTTCAGAGAAGGCTGGAACAGAGCCCTAGAGAATTTAAAGAACTCCCTTCTTTGAAGAAAAGGAGATGAACCTTTCAAACAAAACTGTTGTTCCATTACTTTACACACAGCAGAGCACTGAGTTCCTTCTCTAACACTTGTTTTTTCACGTGCTTTCAAGATTGTTTTATTTTAAAATTTAACTTTGCATTTACTGTTAACTCCTACCTTATCCTGTCCTTTAAAATTTTACATATTCCCCAATTACAAACTTTTATTTCCACTTTAAATAGGAAACACACAGTTTCTAATTAAATTGTAAAAGTCTTGATTCTGTCAAATAGTTTGGGTGGTTGTGTCTGTTTCTCATGGGTAAAAAAAACCCTATTCATTTAATTAGTGAAAAAAAAGCTAGGATATACATAACAAAAAGGGAGATGGGAGTCTTCAGAGTGAAAATTGCCTTAGTGTCATGCAAAGCTGAGAGCCAGTGCCCAGCACTATTTTGAAGGTGGAAAGGTTCCATATGCTTTTCGGTTGGGTAAGACTAAGGTTATGGGTAGGGTTAATATCACTGCAGTCTTGATTAGCTGGCAGACAATGGATGAAGGCTGGGTTTGAGACAGAGCTGTAGCTCCATGCTCTTTCTTTGAATGGGTAAGGTGGTTGTGGTGTTTTGAGGGTTAGGGTGAAGGACATGAAGGACGTCAGAGTGGGAATTCACCTGCAGTCTCTCTCAGCCAAAGCATGTGAAACAACAGCTGCCATTAGGAAGAAAATGCAGCTCAACACTGTTTAGGACTGTTCTGCTGGTGTGCTTTGTTGCCTGGTTTCTTGTCCTAACCTGGGACACTGGTAGAAGTTCATATTAGGGTTAGGAAATCCTGTTCAGGCCAGAGAGACTATATGTAGGACTCAAAGGCGTGTCTTTCTTCTCATTAGATTTCTGGTTAGGGTTGGCATTAAGGAAATGAAGGCCTTCAGAGTAGAAATGCCACTTAAGTCCTGCTTACCAACTAAACTAGCATCATGGTGCAGGTCTGTACAGTTCCGTAGGCTCTGTTCTTATTTGAAACCATATTTTCTGCTGAAATATTTCTAGTGAACTGCAGAGCTGTTCCAATTTCCTTCAAAATGTTGAAGTGTTATTGTCCATAGAGATCGTTACATCACATAGAAAAGTCAGATGTTGCTAGAGTGCATATTTTGTCTTTAATACTCTGGAGCATGTTTGTATTATATATGTTCATTTGCAAGAAGAAAGTCTCTAGTCATTAGCTCATGAATTTCCATGGATCTCCTTTCTCTTAGAGCTTTTCTTTTTGCTTTATTCCAATTTCTGCTCATGTTTTAACATAACATAATTGTGTTAATTCAACACATGTATTAACTAACATTTCTATGTGTTTAAACATGGGCAGAACATCAGGCTTCATGTCTAGTCGTATTTTAAAGTCTGAAAAGTAT
The DNA here is from genome assembly GCA_009769605.1 of Bucorvus abyssinicus. Classification (NCBI taxonomy): domain Eukaryota; kingdom Metazoa; phylum Chordata; class Aves; order Bucerotiformes; family Bucorvidae; genus Bucorvus; species Bucorvus abyssinicus. The sequence continues at coordinate 69,859,410 of CM020025.1, forward strand.
ATCCAGGCACTTTACAAAATAAACACTTCGGGATGGCCTGATACTGGGATCTATGCAAAACTTACCCCTGTATAAGCATTTTCTAACCTGGCCCCGGGAATGTTAATATATTGAGATTTTTGTGAGCTTTGCATTATCTACATCATCTTTATTCCTGTTATTCAGAAAAATTCTTCCCTACTCCTTGTTACAAAAAATGTCTGGGTAAGAAAAAATCCAGTTACACGCTTCTCATGATACTCTGTAGCTTAATTCTTTATCTACTTTTCAAGCCATCCTTAGAAAGTCAAGGAAATTGAAAGTTCTGCTTATTAGCATAACTTCCAGTAGCTCTCAAATCCTTCACGATTTTTAGCTCCTTTTTCTCCATAATTACTTCCAAAAACATTTTATCATTTTTAAAAAACAAGGAGTGTGGTCATTGGAATGTTAAACACTGCCAACAGAAAGTTATTTCTTGTTCTAAGTACAAGGTAGTTATTGTAATCTTTCAGATTCAGTCATATAACGTATCTGCTGAAAACCCCAATCTTCTGCTAGTGGCAATAGAAGAACAGTATTTCTCTGTATTTCTGTAGAAATAGGTTGCTTTTAGCAAATGTCTGAGTTTGGTTTGAGCAATAATACTGACATTGCCTTTACTGTTGTTTAAAAACAACGTAAAATGATGAGCAATGTCACAAGTATTCCTGGAAAAACAGTGTTAATTTGTTCTTTGCCGTCACCTTTCTAGCCAGCTGAATAGTGCTGCTGGAGATCGGACTGTAACGTACTGACCCCTTTCAGGGCCGTAAAGCGTTCTGTGTTTTACCAGACTCCTTTGCTCTCATTCTTGATTTAAGACATGTCCAACCATCTGTGGTCTCATTTGTGTGCTGTATTCTTCTCCCATTGGGTCAGTTCACTGTTGGGAGCTGATGAGCGGCAGTGTTAAGCCTCACAGTTTAGAGCCTTCTGGAAGGTCGCACCCTCAGGTCGTGGAGGAACAGTGCACCAATTGAGAGTTGAACAAGAGTTTCTGTGTTTGCTTGTCTGTTACGTGCACCTAGTGCCAAGTGAAACAGTGTTGTCTCTCCAGCATCTGCCCTGAACTCAATTTGATCCTTGAAACGCAATTTGATCCTTTCCCCTCCCTCCTTTCCTCTTTCCCTGACAACACAGTTTTACCAGAAACTGGAAACCCATCTTTTCTCTTGATACAAATTTTCTCTTTGGTTTTCTGCAGATGTCTTCAAATGTCAGCATGGTGTGGCATGCTGCCTGACATTTTTAATGTGCCTGTAAAGGGATTTATATTTTAAATTATTTTTAAGAGATTAAAGTTAGCCTAATGCAATGAATGCAATTGATTTCAATTGACTGCAGAGCGCAATCTAACCCACTCGTAGAAACCCGTGAATAAGAGATGCATGGTGGATCTAACAATTATCTTCAGCAACCTGATTGAGTGGGGTGCTGCTTGGGTGAGCTGACATTTATTAACAGAATCATTTGTTATTGTCATTGTACCTGTTACTGCCCCACATGAAGCATATCCACTCCAAATCACACATGCCATCAGTTGCAAAAACTGGGCAATTCACAGTAACTCCTTTCAAAACATGATGCTAATCTCAAATGATCAGCCAGTCCTTGTTTCTGAGGTGGCTGCAGAGATTCCAGCAAGAAATCTCCCAAACAGCTGAAGTGCCAGTGAAAGTTGGTGGCTTCTGAAAGGACATAGACAAAACTATGGTACTAAACTTTTAGCAGCATTCAAGCAATTTGTAAAGATCAGGGTGTACCTGCCTCAGACGAACAGAAAGCAGACTTCCTTCTTGAAGTTATGTTGTTTGAGGCATTCATACTCTTGTACAAACCCCACGTGCCAGCTGCTCGGGTGAGAGGAATGTCTGTCCTGCGAGAGGCACGTAGGAGGACTAGTAAGGAAATTAGACTGGAGGATGCACTTCAGGAGAGTACCTGATGTGCTCAGCCCGTGGGATCAGAGATAGTCTGAAACTAAACCTGGATTTTAAAGCCTAGCGAAAGAAGGGATAAAAAGAATATGATTACTGCCTGTGTACTATCACAGTGCGAAATAGAAGGGTTATTACTTCTGTACACAAAAAGAATATCAACTGTCCATGAATAAATGTTGCTGAAAATTAGAAAAGGACTGTCTCTGAAAGCAGTAATATTCTGGAAAAGTCTGCTAAGAGCCGCTGGGGACATACTACCCAGCTTGTTTTAAAATGGAGCCTAGGGAATTCCTGGATGGAAAAGTTGGATAAAAGTGAAACATCATGTTCATTAACATCTGAGAATCCCATGCAAATAAATTTTGTTCATTATACTCTAAATTATTTTTAGGCCTAGGTGGAAATAACAACCAGTATGCCATGAAGAATGATAGAAAATTATTCTGAAGTTTGGAGTGAATATATATTATTATATATACCGAGACTAAGATTTGGATAACTAGTCAATAATAATGAGTGTACGTGTTCTTAAAAGGCTGTGGAGAGAGGCTCGTGTGGCAAAAAAATCTAAGCATCAGCCCTCAGAATACCTTAAGAAATGTCTGCTTCCTGAAAAGCAAGGCACCATCACTAGTCACTCTTGAAAACATTGGCCAATCTTTTCATCCATCTCTGTTTACACAAGCAGCCAACCATCAGTTTTACCTGATACCGTAATTTGACAGTTCTATAGAAAGACTGTGAGCCAAATCTGAAATTCAAAGTCAGTTCAGCAGGTGGAAAGCGAAAAGTCATTACTTTTCAATAATCTCGGGTATTTAACTCACTTCTCTGAGAAGTAGGTCAGACACCAATCTGCATGGTAAATGGATATCTTCATGTGGGAAAAAATCATTTTTCTGTGTGAAAACTGTATGTTATCTATATTGGGATTCACAATTAATGTTACTGTAGTTAATGACGGTTTCCTGTTTTCGTCTGATTAACCTGTGCTTTTGATGCCCTTCGTATAGGTCACTTCTGTTTTCCCATCTAGGCACTAATTCTCTAAGCAGGTTGGGCTACCAGAGCTCTGAAATAAGAGAAAATTTTTGTCATCTTTGTGAAGACAGAGCCAGCTTTAGGCTCAGGCAAAGATGGTAATGGCCTCAAGAGCAAGAGGGTCTCAGTGACAAATACCCATGACCTTACCTGCTTCTTCGCCTGTGACTAAACTTAATGTGGCTGTAGAGAAAAGAAGGTGTGTGTGGATCTCAGAGGGTTCAAGGAGAAAGTTCCACCGCTGATCCTTAGGATGAACTTTAAAAATGCTAGCAGAAAGGGGAGTCAGATACCACAACGTGATAAACTGGGTCAGTGAATTAATCCATGCCAAAAATAAACTGCAAAATAAAGAAAGGTGAGACACATGAGTTTGATGTACCCCACTGATCCATACATAGTTATGAACCAGCTTTTGGGAGGCTGTGGGTAAGAGGGTTTCCTTAAGCCAGTTTGCCCTTGCAAGAAAGTGCAGAGAACCACAACCAGAGATGTTCTACCTTGCTGTGAAGTCATGCTCTGAGATGTCATCAGAAGAGCCTTTTCAATTCTTTATTAATAACATAAGGATTGCTTAATGTTTTCTGTTCTAACAGAGAGGACTGAATATGGAGAAAATGGAATATCGAGAGAGGGAGAAAACAATATTTATTTATGTTTTTATTTTATTTTAAATGTCATCATTAAAAATAACACAGAGAAAATCTGCAACAATGACAACAAAATTCTCTGTTTAGGCTTAAAGTATGTGATTAGCAATCTGGGTATTAAAAGCATTTTAGAAACTTAATGGACCCATGGAAAGAACAACAAGCCATTAAAATACTGAATTATTTAAATGGTGGTATTCTGGTATCGGCTGTTCTGCATAGTGATGATGTCTGAATTAATACTAGTTTATAACCAGAGGTCTGCTTTATATGAATCAAAATGCAGAGTTTTTAGCTGCAAAGATAATATGCCTCATAGTAATACTGCAAATTCCCTAACTGCTTTGCTTTAATAAGGCCCAGTTATAGATGCTATAACCTAAACATGGCTTAGTGATTTAGGAAGTGTTTAAACTACACATTAAATTAAATATATAGGAGTTAAAAAGGAAAAGTTCACCATAGATGCAACTTAATTAATCAGTACTGAATTGATTTTGTACTAATATTTTGAAATGAGATTTGTTTTCTTGTTTTCCACTTGAATGTTAATTTGTGTCATTTATTAAACAGTCTGTATGTATCTGTTTCTGGAGACTGTAATTAATAATTAAAATAATTAACTGAACCAATTCAGAGATACCTTTCCTTGTATTACATTAAGAAAAACATATACATATTCTTTCTTCAGATTAGAATGCTCATTGATGTATGACAAATTCACACAGTATTTTGAATGAAATTTCAAACTGGGGAGCTATCTGCAGTAGAATGTTCTTTTTGATAAGGTTGCAACTACGAAGGTACAGACTTCAGCCAGAATGTCTGAGGTCATGAAAATTAGGCTTATTCAATGAATGGAGTTAGTTTCAATTGATTGCAGTATGCAATCCAACCCACTCAGAGAAACCCATCAATAAGAATTTAATTTAAAATGACAGGTGAAGCATTTGCTCAGGTTTGAACAGGGAATAATGAAGGTGGTTAAGGTTATTGTCACCCCTTGTAAGCTAGCTAGATATAGTCCAAAGCTAGATGGAAGAAAAAAAAAAAACAAACACAAAAAACCCCCTGATAATTTGGTAGAGGTTTGCTGCCATATGGCCTGAAACTAATGGATTGTTGTTCTGTAACATCAGAACCTATCTCAAATATCTTCAGAGAGTTGTTAGAAGTAAGCAGGGAAATAATAATAAAAAAAATTAGCTTCACAAGTTAAATAGATCTTAACCAGCAATTGAATTCAAGAGGGCAAGTGTTTTCTGATGAGTGCTGCATCTTACTCTTCAAAGACCAGTGATTATCTTGCAGTGTTATTTCTCAAGTTGAGTTCACTTTGATGTTAAAACACATTTACAGTGCATATCTGCATTTATATCTAGTTATTTTTTTTAGCTATTGTGTATTTTCTGGTGAAGGATATTACAACTCTAGAAAATTGGAAGTGTGTTCTGTCTCCCCTTGCACAGGGATGAGATGGGGAGAGAGAGGGGGAGAAAGTTTGGCTTTCTTTTTTTTTCATCTTAATCAGCTCCACAGGTATAGAGCTTTTAAGAGCTGGATAGAGGATTTACCAACACATCATGCACAGCTAAATCGCGAATTGGATGCAAGAGCCTTGCACAAACATGCGTAAGTCCATGGGAGGTTAGCATAACCAAAAAAAAAAAGTGCTACAGCACTCTCCCCTACCTGTTGCAAGAGAACACATGGAATGCGTTGCCTGGAATTCCTCAAAACACACATGGAAATGTTCTGTCTAAAAGAAGGCTGATGGTAAGATGATTCTAAGAAGAATAACTACCCCAAGGTAAGTCTTGAGACAGGCTATGGCAAGAGCACTCGTTGAAGCAGTGGAGCTCAGAGGCTGGATGTGCCATATTGCTGCAGATAGTGGCGACTGGTGTGTATGTGGCTACATGTTCATGTGAGCTAGGTTTTAGGATTTAGGGTTTTTTGGTTCTTGCATCCCTGCAACCAAGGATCAAGAAATGGAAACAAAACATATGCATAAATAGCACCTCTTCTTTTGTTTGTTCTTCAGGAAAATAAAGGAAAGTTTGGAGTGCTTTCCTGTTAAACTCAATAATTTGATCCACACGCTTGCACAGATGTCAGTGACAGGCTCTGCAAAGCCTCCAGCTCCAGACACTGTCCCCCAAGAATGGATGATGCTAGACGCAGAGAAGGCAATCGCAAGAGCCACCATTTTGGGGTTCAACAAAAAGTCCGACTCTGTATGTATTATGTGCTTCGCTTGCCTTCATTTGCCTTGATCTTTAACGACTCTTCTGTGAGCTTATATACTCTCCTTCCTTCTTTATGGAAGCTGTGCTTTTGCCACATTAAAGGGATCACAGGATGAACAGCAGTGCCATGGGCAATGAGCTACCCGAGAGGAAGAACACCAGGCAGACAGCTATTAACAGGCAGCCATTAAGGAGACCAGTTCATGCGCTGTAATGAAAAATAAATCAAGAGCTAATTAAAGCATCCAGAAGGAAAGCATGGCACAAAATTAGGAAGCCTAATAGAAATTGGAGGCTGTTATATGATGCTTTAATGGTGCATTATTAGTTTTCACACACTGCAGTGATCTTTCAGTGTTTGAGTTGAATGCTATCCAGCAAGTTTCTCTTTCTGTGCAGCAAAGACCATAAATTACAAGCTGAATTCACTGGCACTTGGCACTACATTAAAAAAGGGTTTTTCTTTGTTAAAATTACCCTATATTTTCCCTTGTACTTTTTCTTTTTTTTTTTTTTAATGTGCCTCTCTGATCATTTCTCTTTTCTGCCTCTCCAATGCAGCTGTATCTGGTCCAGGTGGTGCAAACCTGCAACGTGGTCACTTTTGTGGAAAAATCATTCGAGCAGTTCTCAAAACTTCACAGCCATCTCCAGAAGCAGTTTCCATCACATGCCCTCCCAGAGTAAGGCAGCATATTAGTGGATGTTATTGTGCTGTTAAATGGTTCTCTCTGTGCACAGATGAAAATGTGAGAAAATGTACGGCAGACATAGTTTTAGAAACACAAAGGCAATGCGACATATTCTATCAAGCCTTCTATTCAGCCACAGAAGTGACGGAATCATAGAGCACTGTGACAGTCTGTCTTTTATCTATTTTATTATTCCTTTTTTAATGGGAGGAGATGGGGGGAACAGCTTGGCCTGACACAGCTATTCCTGAAATCAAAGGGTAAGTGGTGCTGACTTCATTAAAGGCGCGATAGGGCCCAATAGGGCCTTTAATTGTTTTTATTTTCTGCATGACGACGATCAAAACTCGTAGCAAAATCCATATATTAAAGCAATATAGGAACGTTCACAGTGGGTCAGAACAGAAACAAGCCAATCTCTGACGCTGGCAGGCGTGATCAATGTTTTTGCAAAAAGATGCACATAATCCCCAGAGGAGAAATACACAATAATATTATGTACTGTCCTCGCCCCCAAAAACAATACTTCGTGCCTCACTTCAGTTTAATATCTCTTGAAAAATATGCTATCATTAGTTGCAATAATTCTGAATATTACTTTTTATCCGTGTGCATGCCTATTCCTGCTTTTCGTATTCTGAATCTTGTTTCTTCACAGTTTCCTGGGACAGTGAGTCCCATGGTTTATTTCTGTCTTATGTAAAACAACTTTGCCTTATGTAATGACTGCCCATGGCTTTGGTAATACAAGTGGAGTTATGTATTCTACAAATATCATGTACATTATACTGCATGCACTACTGAGAACAAAGCAGTCCTCTCTTAAACAGCCATGCTGATTCACCTGATACAAGACCCTCTTAAAGCTCAGTCTACAATAAAGCATAAAGCTGGCAAAAAAAGACAAGCAGTTTACTTGAACCAAGCTGAGATTCAAGTGATATGCTTGAAAAATAGAAAGGTCTTTGAGGTTTGACCTGAAAAAAGTAGCCACAAACAACGTGCTTTTGACTCAAAAAAATAAAGTCCATGAATTTCAGATTTAAATTTGATATTCACCCAAGCTTGTGAGAGGCATTCAGTTAAATGGCTTTAGGTTAGTTAATTCTAGAGAATCTTTTTCCTACCTGAGGGGATTTTGACTCCAGTTTGAGCTGTTATGACTGACTCACACGAACTGGTTTGCAGCACTTGGTGAATTTCACTAAACACTGCAAGGGCTTGGATTGTTTTGGTTTGGAGATATTTGCACACTAACTATTAGGTTGTAAAACAAAATGTTTAACAAGTACCTATTTATGATTTTTCCCGTGGTGAGCACAGCCCTTTGAAGGAAAATGTATTTCTCTTCAGAAACACACAGACCCCAGAAACCCTGGAGTGAATGTCAAAAATAGTATTAGCCATTTTTTCAGATAAATCTACCTTTAATAAAATCCCTCACCATATTTTCACTGCAAAAGAGAGTTCCAGAAATCACAGAGGGTTAATCTGCCTATACTGAGTCTGTGCCTAAGAGCTCCAGAGCTTTATTGTCATAATTCAGTCCCAGCAGTAAGCTGTCATGTCACTGTATGATCTTTCCCCAAGACTGTGTTAAAGTAATTTATTGTTGATGTTTCTTTATATGTATGTTCTCTAATGCTAAAGTTTTGGTTTGTTTTCTCTCAGAACTTAATTCAGTTTGAGGCTTTTCATGTATTTCAGATTTTATTCTAATAATAATAAAAACCTAATTATTTCTTTATAGGAAGTTATCACTGAAATTGCCATACGACATCAGACCATTAGTCTATCTGTGTCTTACAAAACTCCAACTCTGGTTGATGACAGATGTTTCAAAGGAAGGGAAAAGCCTTGTTCCATAATGTGAACACAAAATCAGTTAGAAAATGTATGATTTTAAAGTAAAACGTCTAATATTGCTAGAATAATTGCAACCACTAACAGAAAGGACTTGGTTACAGCTTTGTATTGATTTATGAAACTGCATGTATTCATGTCTCATTAGGAGGAAATAATGCAATAGAAACCTGCTTCATACAAATGCTAGATACTAGCTATATCACAAGAAACTAATAGCAAAAGCTGAGAGTTCTCAGCATCTGAAATTTTGCTACTGACATTTAAACATTCAGCCCATATTTATAAGTCAAAGCACATCTGCCCCAAGCAAGCCTTTGCACTCTAGCACCTTCCCCCCCCCCTCTTTTTTTTTTCAGGCAGAGCATTAATTGAGTTTAACTATTGTTTTTAAAAGGCCAAAAATCTTTTCACCCAACACATCCAAATGACATAATTTATACACAGAATGATCCTCAAGCTAAGTAGGAAATGGAATCAGGATATCTGTGCATGGCGCAAGTTTATATTTTTCTGATCTACTTAAGGTTGATTCAAAGCTGAAAATCAGCTTGGGAGGTTAACCTTTTCTAACACAAGTGTGTTCACAAGTGCAAAGTCAGTTTCAGCCATAGGCGCGATTCAGCAAAAGCATGAAGCAGTCTCAGTACTGCCACAAGGTTCGTATTGTCCTTCACTCCAGCAGTCACGGGTGCTATCAATCAGCAGTTTCTCTGTCCTCTGTTTGGCCACTGTGCTTAGGGTGCATCTTCTGAGGGCCTGCATTTTACAGACAGAGTCCTCTCTCTGTTATACCATCTAATTAATTTTAAGCTGCTTCCAGACAGATCCTCCCTACCATCTCTTGAAAGCAGTTCTTTTTGTGCCCCAGAGGAACCCAGAACATTCACAGGCTCTCTGTGTAAGCCAAATGACCTGGGCTCTATTTTTATCTGTGCAGCTCATACATGTCATGATCCTGAGTCGTATAACTTCCACCGCCTCATTATGTGTCCCACCACTGTAATTTCATTAGGCAAGAATTGTGTCTTACTCTTCATTTGTACAGCGCTTAACCGAAACCTGTTCTTTAAGTGCTATAAGCAAAAACAATCAAAAGGGCGTACATACATACAATACGCTGCTCTCATCCTGGCCCTTTGCTGGTTTAATTGCAGATTAACTCATACCAGTGCTGAGTTCTTCCTCGCAGTATGACACAGCTGCCTTTCCAAAGGCCGGCCAAGTGTTTCTTTTCAGTGTGTTGCACTGCTAGATGGCTCTTCTGTCATATAGTCTGAAGCCTTCAGATACCTCTTGAGATCTGGTGGATAAATAAGGTTTACCAGAAAAAGAGGTTTGTAAACAAGACACGGTTAACGACTTACAGTGGTGGTGTAACATGAAATACAACCGATCAAAACTCCTAGCTTTCTATATCACATAGATTAGAGGACACAAAGCATAATATTAGTTATGAATCCCAATATTAGCCATCCGTATCACAAACCCCATTACTTGCAATTTAGTACAGATAGCTTTTCTGATGCTCCTTCAACCTGAGAGAGAAATAGTCCTTGTCAGGGCAAGGTTAATATAAATTGATTATGTGTACTGTTAAAATCTAACCTTTTGACCAATCTAATGTGCATTGCCTCTAAAATGCAAAGATGATTCCAGTAAAAAAAAAAAAAAAAAAAAGAGGTTTTGACATTTTCAATCTCCAAAGCATTTGGAAATTGATATAAGGCCGTTCTATGCATACGTGGTTTATTTACTAAACTGAAATGAAATTCATCTTAATAAAAATTCAACAAGAACAATACTGTTATTATTGTTATTGCTTTTGCTGGGATTGATTTTGTTATTGTGATGATCATTTGTTTTCATGTATCACTTTTATTATACTGGTGCCTGAAATTACATATGAGATCAGGGACCTGCTCTGAAAAACTTATCTCAACTCTAAATAGCTGAGCTAAAAAAGAAAGCAATGATATATTCATAAAATGTCACATTGTCGCTGTAAGGCTTTGGTATTCAGTACTCTATGGTAAGAGTTTGTATAGTATAAGCCCTGGGCAGATGTCTGAGATGAGAGGTCTGTTGCGCTGTGCACGATGCAAAAAATGGGGAGGGTAAGTGTTTTCATGGGATCATAAAGGGCCAATTTTTTAAAGGTATTTAGATACCATAAAATGCAAATAAGTGCCTTTTAGGGGGTTTTTTATTTTTTTTTTTAAAAGTGATGACTTAGTCAGAAAAAGGGATACAGTATGAAACGGAAAAATATCAGCAAATTATTAGAGGGTAAACAGTCCTCTGGACCCTGTACCCATTCCTTCCCCTACTTGCAAAACCTCTTAGAAAGTGTTAACTTTCTTATGCTTCCAGGGCTGGAAATATTTTCAGCAAGTACAGTACAAGAGTTATACTTACAAATATTCTTCTTTTGCAGGTTTCCCCACTCGTGGCATTTACCTTTTACAGATCTTGAACATAAAAGAGTGAAGGATTTGAATCTCTATCTGAAGCAGCTGTTGAGTGGATCCAGGAAACTGGCTAATGTGAGCACTTCCTTCCAGTGTTTACTTTATTTGCCTATGACTTTTAGTAGCATTGTACCAAAAGATTAGGGAAGTTTTCCATGGCCCTCATTTGAAAAAAAAAAAAGTAAGTAACATAAATGACACCTCTTCTAATGCAACTGTTTTGAGATGGAGCCGTTGTAGCATTCATCAGAGCTTAAGACAAGGACAAGAATGACTGAAAAATATTTTATTAGTCTTGGCAGGGCATTTTTTCCGAAAAACTTCTCTTCCTTTTCTGCTTTTCAAAAGTAGTGATTCACTGAATTTTTGACAGTAAGAAGTAGGTTCTGAGGAATGTAATGTCTAAAAAAAGGAGTAGGTTTTGAAATATTGAAAAGTCTGATTTTGACAGGTTTTAAATGAAAAGTTCCCTTCTTTCAGAAATACCCTTCGTTTCAAAATTTACTGAACATGTAGAAGAAATTGTTTTGCAAATGTAAGAACAAAACCAGAATGTTTCAACATTGTCAACATGATACATTGTGTCCATTGAAATTGGTGTTCTCTCTTTTTTTATTCATTATTGTTTTCTGAGATTGGATATTCTCCTCCTATTTCAAAATGGAAAGTTGAAACGGTAACAAACACTGACTCTTCATTGTCTGGCCCAGGGCAAAGCCTTATGCACCTCAGCATCACGAAAGCCAGGGCCAAGAGCAACTAACAGGCTTCGTGCCCTCTGGGAGGATGTTAAATCATTATGCGGTGTCACTTCAGAAGTTGAATGGTAAATTATTGATAGTGGCACCAGAGCCTGAGAGAGAGGAGCGTCTTCCAGCAACCAGACATTTTCAGGAAAGCTGTCAGACAGGAAAAACAGTGTTTTATGTTAGATCCCAAGCTTACATAGCTGCTAGTAAATTCAAGGGAGCAAGGGCACGAGCTCGTGTGTTGACCCTGCTGTTTCACTGTTGGCAGGATGTCTAGCAGAGCTTGGGCATCTGCCAGGTGAGCCATGCCATGTCCCGTGGCCTCAGGGCCGTAGCACAAACGGAGGCTGGTTTGGTTTGATAGCGTAGACAGTCTAGGATGCCAGAAGAGGGTATGACAGGATGTTTTTTCTCCAAAATTTCAAACATATTGCAGAAGAAAAATGTTTCCTGCCTAAATATGTAACTTTCCCAGCTGTGACTGTGTAATGGAGATTAAAGAGGAAATTGTCCATATGTAAAACAAATGGGAGTTTTCGTATTAATATGAATATAAATTCTGTGCCCTGAGTTGAAATGAAGAAGATTTCCGAAGAGGATAGATAATACCTGTCTCACAGAGTTACATTTAATTTGGTGTGGACAGCTGAATTGGGTGCTTGGCTCCCTTGATTGACCTTGCCAAATAAACTGCACAGGTTGGGGTTAAGTGTTGTGCAATTTCTGTTACTCACGTTAGGGTCATGGGTTTATTTTACATTAGCGCCTTTTGGTCACAGCTGAGGAAAAACTGATAGAAGCCAGTGACCTAGAAACAAAGAGCTCTATATCTTCTGCTGTGCTCTGGGCTGCTGTAAGGTACATGGATTTTCACTTTGGGCCAAGCACTGCTGTGTAGAAGCCTAATCTGTGGTTGAAAAATTAGGCTGTGCAAAGCCCTGGGATAGTAAAAAAAACATTTCCCAGTCATGCATAGAAGCTCTCCTCTTCCTCCTGCCTCATGGTCTGTGAATGAGATAGTAACCAGCCAAAGCATGCTGCCCTGCAATGGGCTTCCTAATGCCTTTTCTCCTCCCTTTATGGTTCTGCAGCATGCACCCGTGGAGCTGGGTAAGTTCTCCCCGCGCATTGCTGCTGGGACACAGCCAGAACCAGCCAAGTGGGTCTGTTCAGATGTGCTGGACTACGCACTTGCTGAAAACCGTTCCAGCCTGGTACAGCCTATAGGGCTGAACCGTGAGGAGAAGAAAACCGTAAGGATAGTTGAGTGACCATCCCTGGAGGTATTCAAAAGGCCTGTAGATGTGGTGCTTAGAGACATAGTTTAGTGGAGGACTTGGCAGCGTTAGGTTAACAGTTGGACTCGGTGATCTTAAGGCTCTTTTTTAACACAAACAATTCTATGATTCTGGGAAAAAAATTTTGTGCCCAAGAGCCCTGCACAGCTACTGGTGTGCTGGGCTTGGAAGGCACGATAATAAATGGAGTAATGAGCAGATTGTTTCTATCTGTACAGTGCAATTGCATGCAGGAAATCATCTTGCTTACCACCAGAGCTAACCTGCAATTCTAGATGATAACCTTTAAAGTACTTGATACTCTATAAATATTGAACCTTTTTTTTTTTTCCTTTTTACTACAATGTGCTTATTCTGTGGGAGATGTGAGAAATTTAGGAAATACTGACGGGTTCTGACCCACTTAGATCAACGAGTCCAGTCAGTGGGTAATTTCCTTTGTATTCCCAGCTGAAGGCTTCTCTTTTACTTTCCCCTTTGCTATGACTTTTGAAAAGTGTTATGGTGTCTTCTTGATTTTACTCTGAGCAGAAAGTCAAGCTAGGAGGCTCTTTTGATAAAAATGGCTCTTTTGATAAAAATAAACACAATTATTTTGTCTCTCTTTGTGCCTTGGACAACTTTGCAGTCAAATTTGTCCTTTTTCTCAAATTGCTAGGGAGCCTGACCAAAACCATTTAGTGAGTTGGCCGTTCTCAAGCATTACCAAACTGTCATTCCTATGAAATAGTAAAGCTATGTAGGAATAAATAATTGTTTCAGAAATTTGTGAAAAAATCTTGTAAGAGCAGATACCTATAAAACAGATTTCCCTTTACTTTCTTGACACAGTCATTTCTTCCTGCTGAGTTGTACCTGTACGGTATCGTAGCTATATTCTAGCTCTGTGGTATGCTGGAGCATTGTCTAAGATGGAGAGAAAGGCCCTTATTTCATTATAAAATACCCTTGCTATCACTGTAAACTCTTTACCCGGATTGACTAGACAGTTTTCAGCTGTGAAGGTTTTAGACCAGTCCACAAAGGACTGACTACATGCTTGGTTCTACCAATTAAGTAATTAAAAATCTTAGAAATAAAGAACTGGATTATATTCAAATTCCTTCCTCAGTCATGCCGTAAGTGCATGCTTTTTAGTCCAGACTAAGTTCTGATTATAAAATTGTGTTATAATTAAGAGTAGGTCAGAATGTCACTGACCTTTTCTGCTAAATGGTTTGAACGAAGGAGGAGAGTGGAAAATAGTTGTCTTCTCATTTGTACTGTAGCTTAAATAGAATTCAATGTTTCTTTAAACCCTTCTTTTAAAGAATAGAAACTTCAAGCCACCTTTCTCTGTATCTAAATTTTAGTATCAGATCCAATAAATGCAGAAGTATCAGCTGGTGGACATATTTGCTGTTGGGCCAGTTTAAATGCTTAAACATGCACATGCTGGTTTCTATTCAAAGCATTTTTTAAAGTCTGTGGTTTACTTTGAGCATAAGCCTCATTCATTGATTTCCTCTTAGACATGTTTTGAAGAGTTGCCTAGAATAGGAGTGCCTTTCCTAAATTAAGATTAACACTCAGTTATAAATAAATACTGTTATTTATAGAACAGACTATATGCATGAACACCAAGCTATATTCCTTACATCAATCAAAAATGCAAAGGTCGATGCACCTTCATTGTCGTATTTAGTCATTTAGGACAGGATCAAAACCAGGTTTCAGCACTTTTTTTAGTTTCATTCTACGCCTCCCAAGCCATTGGTAATATATGTGATTACCCTGTAAGAATATTTCGGTTTGTGCCAGTTGCAGCATTGCTAACTGGCTCATCAGCTGCATGTGTTGAAATGTCTGGGTCTTCTACATCAGCAAGACAACATACTCATGATTAGACTCCTGGAGTTTTGCTTTATTAAATGGCAAAACAACCAAGTGGTGCCACCAGTAGCATCAAAGACCAATAAATTGAAGGTTGGTAACATGAAGGAGGACAAAAATACGCATTATCAAAGTATAAATCAAATCTGTGACAAAACACAGTTGCTGCTGACCACGTTTACATTTTTCTCTATTTGACTCTTAACTCTGAGTCATGGGCTGAATGGAGATTGCAGCCCAAATCTCATGAAATATCATACAAATTAGGGCAGCTCTAGTGGCTTGTCATTTTACTGCGGTACTGTAGGAGGTGTGTACACTCCCTGGGGACACAAAAACAAGGTAAGGTTCCGTTAATTTAGTCTGCTTTTGGCCCTGGTGTGAACCAGCAGCATTCACAAAGTTGAATGTCTTCATGCATATCTTGATAATACAACTTGCACCTGGGTGGGCCATTACATGTGAAAAATCTAAAACTGCCTCTAAAGCAATGTTTTATATAGCAACCATGTGTATTTGGTACCATCAGCTAGTAACATTTGTCATTTAAAAGAAGTGGCATTTAACTTGTGGATGGCATTATTGATAACCCATCTGAGATACTAGATGTACATACTGATCTTACAACACTACATAGCCTTAAATAAACATGTTATTTCTCTCACATCTTTCACACAGATTGGTCCTGTGTGCAAGTTCAGTGGGCTTGGATGTTTGTGCGGGTTTGTTTGGGGGTGGGGGAGTGGGAATTGGCAAACAGGATAGTAAGTGCAGGTACACAGTACCTAATCAGTAAAAAGAAATGAGTTATATTGGGTTTTGACTCTAAAAATTTTCTAAGTATCCAAATTAACGAAGGACTTTGAGGCCAAAGATAAACTTAGTGCAAGCACGTAAGCAAACAGCGACAGTGTTTCAGCTATGGATAAGTTCTATAAACAGCTTTATGGTGACTTGTAGGCTGTGTAAAATGGCTTTAAAGAGGATGTAAATGAAAATGATTGTAAATTACATAAACTCATTTTCCAGCATACAGTGAAAACCAGGACTACAGCATTGTTCTAGAGTGACTAATGTTTTACACGATAAAAGTAATCAAGTTTGGTAAGAGCTTCCCATATTTCATTTGTATTTTTTTCACTGGCACTACTTGGGATTTGCAGAGATGAGAAAATAGCTCCCACAGTGCCCGTATGGAGGTGCATAATGCGGTGGTACAAAGTGCACGCAAGGTACGTGGGTCCCTTAAACTCCCACCAGTCACATACTCCTGCAGCAAGGCATCCAGCAGAGCCAAAATGGGGAGGGTTCAAAGTCCTCTCTTTTCTGCTGTCCTTTCCTGAAGTTACAATAGCTGCAGCAAGGTCAGCTTTCTCTAGTTGCTTTTTTTCCTGCTGATTCTCTGTCCTCTTAAAATATAACAGGTGCATGGGTGTTCTCTGACCCCAAATCTACTCTAACACAGCTGAAAAGAAAGCTGAAAGCAGAGGGGAGGCTGCTTTTCTAGCAAGATTAAATCTGGCTTGAAATCTGGCTGTGTTTCACTAACAGCAGAGTGCTTTTCTAGTTAGGCTCTGATGGAGAGCAGTAGACAAATTCTACCATGGTACAGCGGTGCAGGGCTGTGCCAGCTCCCCCGATGCCACTGAAATTGCTTATTTCAGTATCCTAGTGTAAGTGAAGGTGGAATTTGTCCATTTTCAGTTTAAAGGCTGAAAAAAGCTCATGTGTGAGTTCTAGCCAGACCAACACTGATGCTCCCATACATACCTGGCTGCTTCCCAATAGGCTAATGTTACTGATTGACCTGGAAAAATACCAACGCTACATATTAAAGATTGCTGTCTTACTAGGTGAGAATCATTAGACATATGATAGGAGGCTTTCCTGAAAGTGCCTAAATTCCATTTACCTATTTAAAGGTAAGAATTCCAGGGGGGGAAAGTGTAGGTGCTTACGTTCACCGTCAGTGCCTGCCTATTTGCCAGTGCTGTCACGAGGTCTCTAAGATTCCCACCTATTATAATATCTTTGTAAGAATTGCTTGTCTCGAAGTGAACTCTATCCACCTCTATGCAGCATGCTTTTGATCATACATATGTTCAGAGCTCTGGTGTCCCTGCTTCTACTTAGCAGTGTAATTAGATGCATGCTTAAGTCTTCAGTCCCATTGACTGGGGGCCAACTGATTGCGGTCCCATTGATTTAGGAATCACCTCAAAGTTCAGCATGTGCTTTGGTGGTCTGCTGTCAAAGGGCAAACTTAACAAGGTACTTATACGCTTTGCTGGTGGAAATCTAAATAGTGGACTCCTGCAGCAGGCAGATTAACACAGTTTAGGGAGAAATTGCTGTCTTATGAATAACAGTGTACAAAATGCTTATTGCCTCAAACACGTAGGAGATCTCCTCCATCACTTTTGAAGCACTTTACCCTGGATAGACTGCTACATATGCCCCTGCAACATGACCTGTTCAGTAATGTTTTTGTGTTCTATTTGCCAAGGCTAGCCTTGCTGCTTCCCCCACATACTTCAAAACCTGTTGAGTACAATGGACACACAGACAGGGAAGGCTTTGAAATCAGTGCTGTGGCACCAGGAGTGTGCATGCCTGTCATGTTCATGCCTGATGTAAGAGCTGCACAAATCCCACTTCTGTACTTAGACCAAATGTCTTTTTTTTTCTTTTCAGAATGTGGTCTCCTTTAGAAATGAAAATTTGGAACTGTCACCTGAAACAATATTTGCATTTCCTGTTTACAGACTTCTCTGTTCATGTATCTCCATTTATCGTTGAAAGATTTAGCGGAGAGGAAGCAGAACACCAGGCTGCTCAGTGCGGAATTTTTTATTTCTCTTTCAAGTCACTTAGTGTATCCTTCCATCCACCTCCTGCCCACTTCTCCAAGATCTTTGAACTCGAAGGGCTGCTTGAGTTTCTCTGCTTGTTCTCATGCTGTCAAATAGAGGCCGAGCTGCCAAAAATACACTCTTTCAACCCTTGAGATTTCCTACACTTGGGGCTTGTGCTGAAAGAGCAAATGGAGGTCCCACAGGGAATAACTCGACTCTTTAAAGCTACTGGAAGCTGAAGCAGACATATGGGCTTTCCCCTGTAAGCTAACTTCACAAGATGAGAGAATAATTAGTCATGCTCAGAACCGACAGGTATATTGGCAGTCCACTGCTAATAGCTTAAGGATTTGTCATTCGAGTCAAGGAAAACAATTGTGTTGATTTATCTTTTTTTTTTAACTCTGGTTTTTCTTTTAAAGAAAATATCAGTGTGGGAGGAAAAACTCCAAACAGTAGAATGAAAAATAAAAGGCAACTGCTAAAATAAATCCAGATTGCTAAATCTTATCTCTGTGCTGAACATACACACCTTGTTCCTCTGTCTGCTGTAACCATGTTAACTCCTCACTAGCCGCATTTGTCACTAAACTCTTCCTTTTCTTTTTTTCTTACACAAATCGTGCCACGTCTTGTCAAATTAAAAAAAGACAAATGCTACATGAAGTACATCTTGCCAATAAGAGACACATTATTTTTCATGGCCTGGAAAAAAACAGTGGTGACATTTTAATGTTAGAATATGAAAAGTCTCTTGTTCTACCCATTCTTTACAGTGTCAGTCCAAGTAACATCAGTATGAATGTAGCAATTTTAACCATCTTGAAGAATGGCCATTCTGAAATACGGCTTTATGAAAAGCTAATAAAATGCAATTACTGTCCACCTTTGATTCAGAATCTTAAGAGACCGCTTCAGAATTCACATTTTTCTTTCCTTGCGCAATACTCAAATCTGGGGATTTGGGTTATTGTTTTAGTTCTCTACAGCTGAATATAACTACCCATTATATATGTTCACTGGAGCAGTACAGGTCAGTACATAAAAATAAGTTATAGTCAGTACCTAAGGTGGATTACTCTTTTAAACAGAATAGCAAAATATGATCATCCCTTTCACTCTCCGTTGGATTCTGGTAGGAGTTAACTCTGGATGGAGCTTTTCAGTGCGACTGTCCGTTAAACTGCCATGTGAGGGAGGTGTGCCCAATATCTAAGCCTCAGGGAGGCACACGTTAGGTCAGATGCTTGGTGTCGGTCCTCTGCCAAGGGCAAATTTCATGCTGACTCCAAAGATGTTCTCCTGCATTTGTTTCACAGATGGGCTGCTCTATAAAAGTAGTTGCAGCTGCTAATACATATCTCAAGACACTGAAGAACAAGCGAGAATGCAAATCTATGGCCCTTGTGGCACATTGCTCTCTGGAAGAGTGTTGACAGAAAGGGGCCAGGTAGGCACCAATGCAGTATCCCTGAGCCAGTGGTAAGGGGCACCGTTGTCTTTCCAGTGCCTGTGTAGAAATCATTCCCTGGGATCCTTGCCCATGATCAGAGGGGCAAGGCTCCTCTTTATCACTAACTCAATATATAATTAGACTATGTAGCCTACCAGCAATCTGCTTGGAGGGGAATCATTTGAGGAACAGAGCATAACTTATCATATTCCCTAAAATATTTTTTATTTTCTTTCAGAATGAGCTTGTACTCAGCTTCTTCCTGAATTGGGGCAAAAATACCTTGGCAGAAGATTCATCATCAGTGACCTTAGGTATGTCAATTACCATCTTATTTGCTTTCTAAGAAGAACCGCTCTAATAATCTTAAATATAATACTGCCAAGGTGACTCTAAAGCATTTAGGAAGCTTTTCTTTGAAGAGATAAAGATGCCAACAAATAATTTTTGATTTCTCAAGGTCTCTGAAAATGTGTTGTTAATGAGATCTGTAGTTTTCTTTCACTTTGACGTACTCTTTTCAGCCTTGCTTCATTTCTTTTTGAGTAAACATACTTGTATGCAAAGTAAAAGTTTATTTACACAAACTGTGGCATGTTTCTTGTTTTACAAAACAAAATCTTTAGAGAAGAATCTGGAGGAAAGGATCTGAGTCATGACAAAGCACACTGTGTGCTTGGACAAGCGAAGAAAATTAGGGATGACTTCTAAAGTAATTTTCACAATGAGTGGTGCAGGTAAATAACTGAACATTATGTTAATGTCTAGGCATACATTATTAATGATAGTGGTAATTCACTTCTTACTAGATGAGATTCTGCACTGTTCCCTTAGCCTATATAAATATTTAACCCTTTTCCCTCTTCTGTCCAGCACCTAATTTAATCTAATCTCTGGCATTACAGCATTAAAAGCCAAAGCACTAACCATAAAATGTACCCTGTGAATGTTTATTCTCTTCCACTGCACTAGTTCTGTGCAGAAAACAATCTTCTGTAGCCAATTTTTAGGCAAAATAAAATCTCATAAAGAAGCCTGCAGCTGCACTCTGCACTGCAGCATTTCAGCTGGTTGTTATGTGTTCCAAGTGACAGGATAGTTTCCAAGATCACCGGTTACCCACATTTCAGAAAGGAGTGCAAGTATGTCTGCATATTTAGTTTGCATGTCCATTAAGTTAATTTAATCTCTCTGCAGACAGAGGCTTCATTATCTCTTTTGCTGGCACCATTTTTTTTAATCCATCAGAACAATATAAATCTCATTCTGGCTTCTCAGCCTTTGGAAGATTCCCCCTGTGTAGAGTTTATTTGATTAGGGCATGCCATTATCATATTAAATCCATTATGACTACTGGAAATTACTAATGGTTGCTCTAACTTTTACAAAGGAACGAGGAGATAATGCAAAGATGTCCTAGGTGTTAGAAATGTACAAGGCTAAGTCTTGTCACAGAAGACCCAAACCACGGTTCAAGCGTAACGTGTAGTCTGGATCCACGGGCTGCCTCTCACTGCAGACTTTTTAACCAAAGATGCAGACATGTGAGAGTGAGCTGAGGCATAAGGGACTTCAAGTTCCAGGTCTTTAGTAGGATTTTGACATTTCACTAATGTGTAGGTACTTGTTACAGAGAATCTGGGCGTAAAAGTCTCATGCAAAAGCATGAAGTGAGTCTCTAATAAAGTTGGGAAATAAATTACAGCCTCATAATTTCTGCAGTGGTGTCCTGAGCCAATATAGTCTGAAGGGTAAGCCCTTTATTTTTGTTGTCAATGACATCAAAATCAGAGAATAGAATAAAAGAAACAGATGTATGAATGCGTTTAGTGGGTGTTTGATGAAAGCGATGTGACAGCTAGCCCACTCTGCTGATTCACTATACAGTTAGTGGAGGAGAAGTTCACAACCTGGTCAGGGGAGATTAATTTAGTGTCTCTGGCCTCAAGCAGCATGGGTACAGAGGGATTAATTTTTTTCCTGCTCAGGAACTCTGCCTTTTAAAGTATGGACACTTCAGTTCTAGACTCAGGGCAAAACCTTTGTTTAACACAGGAGAAAAAAACCCACCAAATACAAAAAAAACAACCTCCCTTTGGCCTAGAAAATCCATCGCTATCATTTCTTGGTAGAATACCAGCGGCACACAAGGTCCAAATCAGGACCCAATGAGTTTAGAGTCTGTAAAAACAGAGTTGCTGTGGGTATGGCACCACTTCTGGTCAGTGAGGAGTGGAACGCACCTGGTTGACGGCTGACTGCAGTGAACTGTGGAAGTCCATGAGCTTAGCTGTAAGTGAGCTAGCTCAGCTATCAAAGGAAGACCAGCCACACATGTGCTAATTATCCACCTGAAAAATCATTTTCACATATGTTAGTCTGTGGTTCACCCCTCATTGTTGGAGTTAGGCTGCCGCCATACCCTATCTAACTCATTTACATCTTTGCTGCATAGTATTCTACACCCTATTATCATCTGTCCCATGAGAAGAAGACACAAGTCCAGCAAAGGCAGGAGGTGGCTGATCATGCCAAGCCACCAGGTAGATGCTGAGAAGAGCGCAGTGGCCCCAGAGGGGCTTGTTCGCTGAAGGTGGCCTGAAACACTCTTGATTTGAAAGTAAGCCCTGTAGTAATGCCATAGATAGTCTGGGGCAGGAGTTAAGTTCATTAAGCCTGCAGGAGAGGGAGACAATTTCCATGAGGAGAATACATCCTTCCCCCCAGCTTTCATTGCATTATAAGCTTATAAGGGCCTTCATTTTTTTAAAGAATAACTCAGGTTTAATGTAGGCTGTAGGTTCCACAAACCTGTTGATTTCTCTTTCAGTCTTTACACAAGCAAATCACCTGTCTAATAGTTAGGATCAATATAAAATAAAATGAATACCCAATAGAAGCAGGTTATGAATTTTGATCAAGACAGCATCTTTCTATTACACTGCTTTAATTTCTTAATGTTGTAGATAATTACACTTACTAAAGTAAAAATAAAATTAAAATTTATGAATTTGTACTATGCTCCTAGCAATGAAGAGATTAAAAATCAGTGCTAAATTTACTTTGACATGAATACTGATTCAGTACTCCCAGTGGGGTGAATTATGAATTATACTGAATATTGTAAGCATTTCATTATACCAAGCTCACTACAAGGAAGTGAGAGCAGATTATCAGGAATGATTTCACAGACAGCCTTTTATAAAGGACCTTTAAAAAAAAGGAAAAAAGAAAATCTATCGAAAACATTCCTTTTTCTTCTCTTGAGTTTGTATCTCCTGAAAACATTAATAATTCAGACTGTTTTGCCAAAGTTACAAAACCATGAAGTCTTTGCTATTGGTCATGACAGTGCACAACCCAGGTCCGGTTCTGGCATGTTCGATTAGTGCTCCATGCATTTCGATGGGCGTCTGTCCATTTAGTGCAGTAGGGAAATTGGCGCTGTGTCCTTCTAAAAGACTATCCAAGCTTTCCAAACTGCCTGTCAAACAGCATGCCTCTCCATGCAGAACTGTGGTCCTCATGGATAGAGTAGGCTATTTTGCTTATGTTACGTGGTGCTGCAGTTGCTCATTCTCAATGCAAAGCTGTTGCCACAAGTTGCATTCCTACTTTAGTTGCATTTAGGCTGTTTTGCTGGCCATAAGCAGCTCTTGCTGGCTTGCAGGATGAAACCAGTGAGATACTCGGGTAATGTATTTACAGCTATCTGAAGCTGGGTACATTGAAGGCTCATAAACCCAAGCTGTAGCTAAAGCAGGCAGATGGTTGGCTTCGGAAGTTCAACCCTGGCCCGGGAAAACCAAACAGGTTCCAGTACCCTTTGGTGCCAGATGTCAAAACAGCCTGTCACCAAGAAGAAAGGTCTAAGACAAAACTGAGGGTCCAGAATGCAGAAAAATACTGAACTCCTTAATGGTAGTGCTGTGACAGTTAGTGCTTTCATGTTGCTTTGCAGTCCATGTGTGAAATGCAATGTATTATTATGTTATAATTTCCCTATTGATTTTGTCAGTCTTCTGTGTAGCATCTTCCTAGCTTTTAATATTTTTTGTGCATTGTGCAAAACATAATGCAGAGCTTGTTTTAAAATGCTGCTATTGAAAACATTGCACAAATGATAGAGTATAGAGCTGGTAGTTTATCTAGACCATCTAGATAAAAAGAAATGCATACTGCAAGGTCTGAAGATCATTCCACCTTCAGTAGAAATTTGAATACTAATTGCTTTAATTTTGGCATTCAAAAAGAAGAAAGAACCCAGAGTTTTCTAGTGTTTATGTCCATTGATAAAAGAGATTATACACTGGCACCATGTTTGAGTTTTTCTGCGGTAGGGATTGTGGCTGACATCCACTGCAGACTGCTGGGAAACACAGATGCAAGTCATAGGATCATAGAACCATTTTGGTTGGAAGAGAGCTTCAAGGTCATCAAGTCCAACTGTTAACCTAGCATGATCAAGCCCACCACTAAACCATGTTCCTCAGCACCACATCTACATGTCTTTTAAATACCTTCAAGAATGGTGACTCCACCACCTCCCTGGACAGCCTGTTCCAATGCTTCACAACCCTTCCTGTAAAGAAATTTTTCCTAATATCCAATCTAAACCTCTCTGGTGCAACTTGAGGCCATTTTCTCTTACCCTATCACTTGTTACTTGGGAGAAGAGACCGACCCCAACCTCACTACAACCTCCTTTCAGGTAGCTGTTGAGAGTGAGAAGGACTCCATTCAGCCTCCTTTTCTCCAAACTAAACAACCGCAGTTCCCTCAGCCACTCCTTATGGGACTTGTTCTCTAAACCCTTCACCAGCCTTGTTGCCCTTCTCTGAACCCGCTCAAGCACCTCAGTGTCCTTCTTTAAGTGAGGGGCCCAAAACTGGACACAGTACTCAAAGTGTGGTCTCACCAGTGCCAAGTACAGGGAGAGAGGCAATCACTTCCCTCGTCCTGCTGGCCACACTATTGCTGATACAAGCCAGGGTGCTGTTGGCCTTCTTGGCCACCTGAGCACACTGCTGGCACATATTCAGTCCGTTGTTGGCCAGCACCCCCAGGTCCTTTTCCACTGGGCAGATTTCCAGCCACTCCTCCCCAAGCCTGTAACGGGGTTTGCAGGGAATGATTGTGACCCAAGTGCAGAACCTGGCACTTGGGCATGTTAAACCTCATACCATTGGCCTTGGCCCATCAATCCAGACTGTCCAGATCCCTCTGTAGAGCCTCCCTACCCTAAGGCAGATCAACTTCCTGCCCAACTCGGTGTCACCTGCAGACTTACTGAGGGTGCACTTGATCATCTCGTCCAGATCATTGATAAAGATTTTAAACAGAACTGGCCATAATACTAAGCCCCGTGGAGCACTTCTTGTGACCAGCCACCAACCGGATTGAACTCCACCCACCTCAACTATTTGCACCAGGACTTCCAGCCAGTTTTTTATCCAGCAAGGAGTATACCCATCCAAGCCATGAGTGGACAGTTTCTCCAGGAGAATGCTGTAGGAAACAGTGTCAAAAGGTTTACTAAAGCAGACAACATCCACAGCCTTTCCCTCAGCCACTAAGTGAGTCACCTTGTCGTAGAAGGAGATCACGTTGGTCACGCAGGACCTGCCTTTCATAACCCATGCTGACTGGGCTTGATCACCTGGTTGTCCTGTATGTGCCACATGATGGCACTCAAGATGATCTACTCCATAACCTTTCCTGGCACCTCACAGGCCTGTAGTTCCCTGGATCCTTCTTGTAGATGGGCATCACATTTGCTAACCTCAACTGGAACTTCCCCAGTTAGCCATGTCTGCTAATAAATAATGGAAAGTGGCTTGGTGAGCACTTCTGCCCATTCTCTCAGTACCCTTGGATGGATCCCATCCAGCCCCATAGACTTGTGTGAGTTCAAGTTGTGTGGTGGGTTACTGACCATTTCCCCTTGAATTATGGGGACTTCATTTTGCTCCTTATCCCTGTTGTCCATTTTAGGGTCCTGGGCATTCAGAGAACAAATAGTCTTACTACTAAATACTGAGGCAGATAGGACATTCAGTACCTCAGCCTTTCTCCTCATTCTTGGTCACTATGTTTCTACCCCCATCCAGTATTGGATGGAGATTCTCCTTAGCCCTCCTTTTGCTGTTAATGTATTTATAGAAATATTTTTTATTGTCTTTTATGGCAGTAGCCAGATTAACTTCTAGTTAAGCTTTGGCCCTTCTGATTTTCTCCCAGCAGAACCTCATGAAACCTTTGTAGTTCTCCTGAGTGACCTGCCCCTTGTTCCATAGGCCATAGACTTTCCTTTTCTTCCTGAGTTCCAGCCAAACCTCTCTGCTGGTCTTCTTCCCCGCCAGTTCATCTTATGGCACACTAGGACAGTCTGCTTCTATGCCTTCAAGATTTCCTTCTTGAAGAATGTCCAACCTTCCTGAACTCCTTTGCCCTTCAGGGCTGCCTCCCAAGTGACTGTTCATGAACAACAAGTCTAGCAGGGAGCCTTCCCTCATTGGCTCACTCACCAGCTGTGTCAGTAAGTTGTCTTCCACACACTCCAGGAACCTCCTGGACTGTTTCCTCTTTGCTATATTGCATTTCCAGCAGACATCTGGTAAATTGAAGTCCCCCACAAGTACAAGCGGTAGTGAAATAGAAAAACTCTATGAGCACTCCAGAGTCCTCGTTTGGTATTTGACGCCTTTTGCGTTGACACCAGTGAGCAAAGAATCAATCCCTGGGAGGGAAATCTTGCTTCAGCTGAAGTCAGTGGAACTTTGTCCTGTATTTATACCAGACCAGTATTTGGTCTTTACCTATAATGGAGTGCAAGTAGAGCATGACAGTTCCTAAAAATGCAGGGCCTGAGCTTAAGTCCATCTGCCCAAGCTGGATAGACTGGAAGTAATTACTGTTTGTGTATCTTATTATCATTTAAGCTAAAATCACCTAGACTTCAAAGAGGCTGTGATTTAGCACTGAATGTGGGAAAACCTGTGATATAACAGCTAAGTGTAACTATCAGTAACTGTCTTTTTGTTATTAAGTGTAAGCAATAGAAGTTCCTTCCATGTTTATCAGATTCCCTGCACTGTTATTTTTTCTTTACCTTACTTTTAGGTTTTTTTTCCACTAGCGCTCAATTTATTACATAGCAAGAGCAAATATTTTAGTAATAGCCATGCCTATCGTGTCTGTTTCAGACCTAATTAGAAATGCATTTTCCCCTCCCATGTTTTTCGTTATTTTCAGCTTGCTTAGAAACTTTTTTACATTTGTTTTTTTATAAATGAAAATATCAACACCCACAGAGAAATTCCTCAACTTGATATAAGCACTCACCCTGTAAAACTTAAGTAATGCAGAAAAACAACCCTGGTAGTGCTGGTAGGAGAGAAAAGGCAGGGTGTTAAGCTGAATTCTGGTGATGTCATTTAGCCTCTGAAATCTATTGCTCTCGTTGAACCACTCAGGGTGACCCACTGCAATTCACAATTAAGGAAATAAGGCATTGTCTAAGTGATTTGTCAAAGTTCATAAAGGGGAATAACAAAGGAAGAACTGCGCCTTCTTCTAAGTCCCAGCTTAGTGATTTCTTCATAAGTTTTCAATTCTTCAAGAATCTGTTTCAGGCCCATCTCTAATTAGGACGTGATAAAAAATGTATTTCTGTAGTCTCTAAAGGGAATAAATTGGAGATGGATTCGTATTCTAAAATTCCAGTCCAAACTTAGAAGTGTTGATATTCAGGCTGCCTGGAAAAATTATAGTTATGGCAGTTGTACGTATACACTGTGGGTTTTTATTGGTTTTTTTTTTTTCATTTGAATTCCTTTCCTTAGGGTAAATGGCAATTGCACTAGCTCTCTGGCTGTCAATAGTACATGACTCTACTGGAATTCTATCTGCTTAGCAGTTATTTTAGCCTCTGTTCACTCCAGAGGTTACACATTTGGTTTCTTCAGAAAAGTACAGCCAACATGGCTCATTCATTATAACTTCCCCTCTACTGCCTCCTCTACTGAACAACAGAGCAAAGGCTGAGGAGAGGGAGTTTGATTTCTTGCTCTTAGAACTCTGGCTGTAAGAGCTCTGGTGCACGTGAGGAAAAGAGAGAGCAAGAGCGCGACAGAAGGTGCACAGGTGTCTTGCGAGGCTGAAAGGAATCCTGCCTGCTATTGAGGATGAACAGTCCTGAGACTTTAAAAAGCCTCTTTTTAATAGTGCCTAACCCTTGCGTGTGATGGTAGTTCTTTCATTCTCATCATCCTTTCTCATTCCTTCCACTTCTTAAAAGATATGTTTCTGTTTAAAGGCTTAATTATGACTATATTGTCTTGTCCTGTGTCGTTATCTCACCCTGTGTTGGGTTTAAGGCTGGCGTGTCAGTGGCAGATCCCAGTGTGCATGCAGGAGAGCAGGACTTTTCTGTCTGAGGTCTCAGGGTCAACTACTTCTTTATCAGGGAGGCGGGCAGCACAGAGCCCAGCTCATGAGAGATCATTATTTTGTTGTAAGCATTGAGTTCTTATTTTTCCAGGTATAGTAAATATATAATACTGGTTGTAATACAGTTTGGTGTGATTACACGAAGACTTGTTTGCATAAGTTAAACCAGGCTAGTTCACACAGGCAGTGTCTGGACTGTCTTTAATGACGACCACATGGGGAGAACCCCAGGTCTCAGACCAAGTGGTGCAAAATGGCTCGTGTCCACCCTGCTCAGGCTTAACACTGCAAAATAAGAAGGTCAGATAGATATTGGGGAGAGTTTTCTCCACCGTTACCTGGTGTACTGTAGTAAAAGCCATCTGTATTTTCTCTGCTGTCCCTGTGGGGCAGGTAAGCTACGTCACGTACCCGACTTCGAGGACACACCTTTTTGGCAGTGAAGACAGCTGGCTCAGTGCCTCCAGCAGAAAGAAGGAACAGCATTTGCTTAGTCATTTCTTTGCTATTATGAGACTGATCCTTCTCGCTTGGAAGCTGAACAATCTTTTTTTTTTTTTCAGTGGGAACGGAATCAAACTGTAAATGCATCTGAGTAGAAAAATCTATGAAAGCAATGGGTTGTGCATGAAAACCAGCCTGAAACGGGAAAAACACAGAATGAGGGAGAGAGATTTATATGTGATAGATATAGATGTTGCTTCTGTTAACAGTTGTTTTGGAACTGGTCCGGAAGCTTGCTCTTTTTTTCTGGTTGTTTTTTTTTTTTTAATTTCTGCTATGAACTGAGGGAAAAACAAAAAACCCAGACAGAATTGCAACAATACTGATAGCATCATCAATGATTGCCAAAAAAAAAAAAAAACAAAAAACCAGCAATTATGTGTTACTCAAGCATAAATTTCCCACTGAAATTGGATTGATGGCAATTAGAAAACAAAAAAAACTCACTGTCACTGTATAAACAGGAAAGAAAATGAGCACTGCATGTCAGACCACTTTCTTCCATCACACTTCTAATCCATGTTTTCTAATTTCATCCCGGTTTTAAGACCACAGTAGGTTCTTTTTTATATATTAGTTCATGTATACTGCAATATTTTAGAGGTGTACTTCTGCTGAGCTGTTAACTAAAAAATCAAACTTTCTGGCCTTTTGTAGGTCCTCAGTCAGCTGATCACAAGCCTGGAGTACAATTAATCATATCCTACGAGAGCACACGTCTAACAATAATGTTGAAACACATGCGGAACATTGTGAGTACTCTTATCATAATCTATAGCTCATAAGCCCTTGCATTTGCAGGGTACTGTGAAAATATTAATTAATGCTCAAACATTCTTTCTAGGTTAACTAATTTTAACTCAAAATAATGACAATGCTGTTCTGTTATCATTTAACACCTGATTTCTTCCCTTTAGCTCACTCAGTGTGGTTACATGTACGGAACAGATACAGAAACTAGGTTTCCAAAATGGCTGGTACTGGTGTTTTCCAGGCTATGTCTAAGACCAATTTTGATGACTGTTTTGACCCTTTCAGCTGACGCATTGTGATACCAGTCAAACATAAGGCATCACGCAGCAGCATTGCTTTTTGTGTGATGTCAGCCTGGCGGTGTTGATGATAGATAATCCATACATTTCTTTTAAGTCCAGCATGACTGGTCTATGAACAGGGAAGAGCTCGGCAGAGGGACCAGCAGTGTATTTTAAGAAGCAGTGTCATTTGGTGGGGTGATGCTCAACTTTGTAAGATGCTCTCTGTCTTGGGGCTAAGTGGTAACTGCTGTGCATTCCTGGAGCCAGACTGTGAGAGGGGGAAGCTGGCAGTGCTCCCACAGCACAAGACAGGTGAAACTGGCTGATGAGGGTATCTTGAGAGACCTGGCTGGTGCTGTGTGCGATCTCTTGGGTGTAGCAGCATGTCTGCTGTTTCATAATGAGTTCAGCTGTACAGATATGGTCTTGAATTCCCAATTGCTTAAGTCTCAAGTAATGGCTGTGGGAAAGAGATCCTTTGCTATCTTTGTTTAGCAAGGAGATTAAAACATTTATTTACCGTTGCAGGTTCTCATTGCATACAGTGATGCCACCACCATCCCACACTGGATTGCAATTGCTTTCCCTAAATGGGGCCAAACTGAGGAGCTCATGTGAGCACCAGCCAGTATTAAAATGAGTCTGATTGTTTAATTAGTTGTATGAAACACATGAGGCTTATGTGGCTCCAGCTGTTCTCTGTTGACTGCTCTGGCATCTGATTTGCAATTCAAGCTTGTTCATTTTGGTCTACACCATCCAATAAGTCTGTGTCCTGAGAGACTTGCCTTTTGTTACCTATGTGCCACCCTGACAGGTGAGATCAGCCTCCGCCAACAGGTCCAATTTACACAAGCTTTACCTTCAGGATATAGTATAAGACCCTCTTTATTTTTTCTATTGTGGTTTTTAAAGCTAAGACTTCTGGAAAAATTCTAGTTGGGGGAAAGGATATATGTAAGTGATTGCCATGCTGATGATACCACTGTGAGTTCAGGCAAGTGATGTGGAGATACACGCAAACAGAGCTACAGATGTTGGAAATAGTCTTTCTCCTTGTTTCCATCATTTTTAGTGTATGGGCTCCTAACTGTTCTTTAACTTAGAAAGTTCCAGCCATTTAATTAAATGAAAATAAATTACAGCATTAATAGCTGTGTGTAGCAAAAATAAAAGTCCAGGGTTCGGTTCACTTCATTATAGAAAGGGATAATACAACTTTAAGTTATTGTCTAGCTTTTGAAAGTAGGTGACTTAAATCAAACCCATTTCAGTGAGTTTTCAGAGAAGTCTTAGAAGTTCAACTCAGCAAGACTAGTAATGGTTCATGACTTGAAAATAGGTTTGTTGTTTTAGCAGCCAAACTTAGGCAATCATGTTTTTAAATCCTGGCCTCAAATTCCTTCCTTCCATCTGGCCATTCATCCATCATCATCTCATCTGAAATATGAAATAGTAGTGCTTTTGAGTACCGTGATACTGGACTGCCTGCAGACTAGTAACCTATAACAGAAAGGTTCTTTATCTCATTAATAATCTTCACAGCTTTCCAGTCATATAAATCAATCTCTCTGACATGCTATCTTTTCTTTTTCCTTTCCTTTGCTTTTTTTTTTGGTTTGTTTCTTTGTTTGTTTGTTTGAAGTGAACAGGGATTTTAAAAGTATGCCAAGATCATATCTTATTCAAGACATGTTAAAGCTAATTCAGGTATATTCAGTCTTTTGCAGAGTCTCACTAATTATGTTTTAGTGGTTCATCTGTGCTGAGATTACTTTGCTATCTTGTTTTATTTCATAATTTATAGTAAATAATTTTTGTGCTGCTCTTCCCCATTTCATTTATCTCTTTACAGAGAATTTATGATGTGTTCAGATGTGAAAATAATTGTAGTGGTCCAAATTAATCCTAAATGTAGCTTCACAGAACTGAAAAGATTTGTGATAGAGACTTTTGATCCAAGTAAATAAATTTTATTTACTATTTATGTGTGTTTACTTCTAGGGGTTTTAAATAGGAGATCTAGATCCTGCTGTGCAAATCCTGTATTAATGTACAACATACAAAAGAATTGCTAAGGAGATGGTGTTGTTTATAGCCATTGTCAAGTGTCATATAGGTTTTTTAAAACTCAGAACCGAGCAATGCTGTAGCGTTGTAGGTTTTTTTAATGAAAATAACCCCATTCATGTGGGATGTCACAGACAAAAAGTGCTATAGCAGTTGAGACAGCATTGATCTGGTGCAGACCTGCCGGAAGACTGTCTTATGTGGGTGCACGCATGGACTCCACAGTGCAGGCACTTTTGAACTGGTGCATCCACATGTGCCAAATTTGCTGCAGATGTACAAGACAGTCATCCCTAGATCTGCTTCAGAATGTGCTGTCCCTTGTCATCAACATTTCAGTCGTGTTATGAAAGCCAGCCTTGCTTGAAGAAAACTCTTTCAAAAATTCTTTAAAGACCAGCAATGGAGAACAGCCTTATAGATTTTGTAACTGGAAAGGACCATTAATCTAATCTAACCTCCTGTAAAGCACAAGCTATGTTTTTTCACTGAGAAAATACTTGCATCTAGAGCAGCAATGCAGCCAAAGAAACTGTTTGAACAGTGAGATGTTAAGACTGATTGCAAATGTTTGTCTCCGGTGTAAGACCGGAGTGCACCCGTGGGTGCACCTACAATAAAGACAAGTTCTGTTAAGTAGTTATTTATAAGATACTAACAATGTTTCAATCATCTCAAGAATTTCCTCAGCAATTCATAGTTTTATTTGAATCCTGAGACAGCTCTAAGTCAGGTGAGTCACATCAGACTCATTGCTTCGACTTACGATTTGAATGGCATCACCATGACTGCTGAGGAAAGAAACTTTAAATCCAATTTCCAAACATACAAATGCCATGATGCTAAAAAAATGCAATTCCCAAACACATATATTACATAATTTTAAGTCGGCCTTTTGGGGCATCACTTGCTGCACTCAGATGCAGAGAGTGCAACCCTGAGCACTTCAATGGATAGGCAGTACAGGCAATATTGCCTTAGTAAAGTGAAGCTGGGCTAGAAGGAAGCCTTTGCATAGAGATGAAAACCAAAGAGGGTGTATGGAGAGACCAGGAGAGTTTGCCTCTGGAGTCATGGGGTTGTAGCTGCAGGAGGGGGTGAAGCAAGGCAGGCTTATTCTACAAACACAGTAGCACAGTACCTGGCAAAGTGCACGAAGTGGTCTTAGGAGGAAGATGCAGGAGCCCCGGGGGAGCTTTGTTTTGGCATGTGAAAGGACTTGTTAGCTAAGAACAAAAACAGTCTCCTCGTGGCAGCACAATACCCAGGAAAAGGGCAGCAGGCAGGAATGGGAGCACAGGGGGAGTGCTAGGAAGAAAGCCTGAGAGCCTGCCTTAGAAGTATACGCTCCTAGATCTACGTAGAAGCTGTGGAGGTAGATTTACAAAAATTGAAAAACACGTAGGTTTTGAATTTGAAACGCTCAAATCAAGTTCCATTCACCTGTGTTAACCAACACAGGGAATGAGGGATATCAAGACCATACCAGCCTATGGGCTGGCTTCGCACTGCACAGCCAGAAACAGCCAGCTACCTACTGCTGCACTGCTGGGCTTGCTTGGCCCTTCAAAAAGACACCAGAGGCAAAAGAAATAGCCATTTCTGAAGTTCAGAAAAGATTGACTGATATATTTCTTTTCCTGCTTCACAGGGAACCAGAAGGGAACAGTGGTTCAGTGTTAGCTCAGAAGCGAGTCTGCTTTGTCTGCCGACTTAATTACCATGACTTCAGGCATGCCCTGTTTTTCCAGATAAGCAGCTAAACTTTCAATCCTCGCTGCTAAACATTTTTGCCCATTACTTCTTGTGGACAGAGTAAGTCCTCAGGGTAGGGGTGGAAGAGAAACAGAGACAACTTATCCTGACCTCATGCCTATAAATGTAAAATGTTACTAGAATTCAGGAATGTGTGTGTGGGTGATGAATTCAGAACCAATTTTACAGAGGGAAAATTTGCTGGAAGAAAAATAAACTCCTACAGTACTTTCCAAAACTCCTTCCAGCCTTCCTTTTACAAAAGCTCTGAAGCTGTCATGTACCTCTCTTGGTGATTAATGATTCTGGGATAGCTGATATGTGGGTGACGAATTAGTAATCAGCTTTAGGCTTGCACAGACATCCAGCCTGTTTCCAGTTCGTGTCCTACACCATTCGAGTACAAATTGCTTCCAAAAACATTTGTGAGATGTGGTGGCTTAAATGCGATGAGAAGCAAGGTGAGAGCCAAGCTTTCCCTAAGCCACAGGGCTGAAATCTGTTTCTCAGCCTGCAGGTGCAGGGCTGCAGGGAAGTTCCCCCATACAATACAGGTAGATGCTCTGCTCTCTTTGCTGGGGTTTGTCTCTGGCTTGAGGTGGATAAGGGGTGAGAATTTTTTTTTCAGTCTTGGTTCCCATTGTTCCTCTCATAGGCCTGCTAACTTTTACACTTTATGAATATCATTATATACAATTAAATGGAAATTCCATTACCTACCAGCAACATAATGCCTGCCAATTAAATGAAAAACCACATTGTCCTTTCAGAATATTATGAATGTATCCTGCATGCTTTATTGTGACCCATGGATCAGACAACAGATTGGGAAGAAGTTGCGTAGGTAGGCCAAGCCTGGTCGGTCATCCAGGGATGGAAAAAAATCTCTCTGAGCTGATCAAAAGTTACTCAGAAAGTATCAGTGTCAGAATGAAATCAGCAGCTTGGCTGATGAAAGGAGGTAACACATTCTGGTGGAGTTCTCCGTAGACTGTCACAGAAAAACAGAATAAAAAGACATGGAAAAAAAGCGCTTGTACTACTATGAAGAATTTGGATTTAATTTTATATTCATAGGAAATGCTTTTACTTTAAAAATGCATGGAAATTAGCTTAGATAGACTATGGACTCTTTTGGCCTGAAAATTAGCTGAGCACCTGTAAAGGGTGCTACTACTCAGCAGTCATTTAAATTGGGAAGATGTGAGGTCTGTTCTTATGGCACAGGGATTACTGAAGGTTTCCAACATATTTGTTATGAAAGGTGATTGATAAATACGTTGTACAAAAAGTTGAGTTATTATTTCATGTTAAACCCTTTAATCTGTCACAGTCACAGTACTGCCTCAGCTCTAAATTCTAACTGCTAATTTTTGAGTAAGTAATTCCCTACATAAGTGATATGTGTTGAATAAAGAAAAAAAACCAAACAAAACCCAAAACAACAACAAACAGTGAGCTCTGTTTAATAATATGAGTTATTATGAGATGAAGGCAAATATAAATTAATTTTGCTGCTGACTGCAAATGAAGAAAACATTAAAATTAGTAGTGGAAACAGAGCAAGATTGAGAGAATAAAAGTAATTTCCAGAACCCTATGACCATCTTGGACAAATGAGATTTCCTCAGGGAGGTATAGATCTATATCCCACAGCAATGCGAAGATAAAACAAGCAAATGACGAGACATGAGGTTGCTATGAGAGATGCCAATGCCAGGCCAGATCCTGGTGTCATTGTGCAGAAAGATAGTTCATCTTTATAAGGCTTTGATAGTAACATATTTCTCTCAGGACCTTTTTTTAAAATTAGAATACAAATTCAAAGAACAGTTCTTAGTAGGGTTGCTTGGGAGTGATTGAATCTTCAGGAGTAATTTATTGTCACTAAAACTGAACTTAGTTAAGAACAGACTAACAAGGATACAAGTCAATCGTGCAAATATTTAAGGGAGAAGACAGCAAGGTTCAATTATTTAGGAATTAATTAGGAGCAAGAGCATAAGTAGAAGTAATGAGTAGTTAAGGAGCAGAAATTGCATGCATCATATAATGAAATACTTTCTTACAAAGGATGATGGCAAGTTGTAGAATAACCTAAATAAAAGTGGATTGAGCACTGTACAGTTTGAGAAATTAATAATAATCTTGATCAGGCATATGCAGACTTTTTGAATTAAGAAACTGAGAAGAAAAATAATGAGAAGAAATTCTGGGATTTATGTTTCTAAAGGTCCAAACTAGGTCAGTCTTATCTCAGCCAGTGTCTCAGACACTGCAACTAAATATTCGAAGCGTAAAAATAATACAGGGTTGAAAACAATGGAATTTAGCTTCTTTACAGGCTTGGTGGTAATACTGGAGTAAAAGGTTCAGCGACTCCTCATGAAATCTAATCTCTGCATTCTACACCCTGCACCAACGTTGCTTATCCATAGAATAATATAATTTTAAAACATGATTGAACCTTTATTTCTTTCATCTATTCAAAAAAAGCGGAGTTTAAATGACTTAGAGATAGTAATACAGCATGCGGTTCAGCAATATAGAACATACCTTGTCTCCTCCTTTTCTCTCAGAAAAAAACTTCTATGTAATTCTTTCTCAAATCTTTTACTGGGAGTTGTACGTTTAATAAATTCCCACTTCTGGTTAAACAGTAACCTTCTTATATATTATTTTTGCAGACTTGGTAACTTCTATACCCACATGGTTCGATGAGCACCCAGTAATCTAGTCCTGAGCATTGATGAAGTATTAGAGGGGTATCAGAACTCAGTAGCTAGACCTAAGCTTTGTGTGAGCTGGTTAAGGACACAACCCATTCTAAGAAATGTTTTTCTTTATTATTAATTCAGAAATAATAGTAAATGCATAAAAAGTTGTGTCATTACTTGCTGGAGCTAAATTCTAGCCCTCCTTGTCTGCTACTGCCAATGGCCAGTAAAAGGCAAGAGCCTGTTTTACGTGATGGTTATAGTTATATGGTTGTACAGACTCTTACCCACTTCATTTGGGATTGTGTCTGTCACAGAATCGTAGAATGGTGTGGGTTAGAAGGAACCTTAAGGATCATCTAGTTTCAACCCCTCTGCCATGGGCAAGGACACCTTCTACTAGATCAGGTTGCTCAAAGCCCCATCCAACCTGACCTTGAACACTTCCAGGGATGGGGCATCCACAACCTCTCTGGACAACCTGTTCCAGTGTCTCACCACCACAGTAAATCACAGTCTATCCTACCATACAACTCTTTATGGATCATCAAGACAAGAAATTATTATTTTTAAACAGAGCGTCAGAGCTACGTCTCAGTTCCTTCACCTTTCTGAAAGTGTTTGATTCTGGTTTCAGAGCTTTATAGAAACAAAGGCCTAGAATGAAACCCTTATGACCTCCTGGGTATCCCAGGCCAGCTTCTATTTTATTTAATTCATTTAAGCAGAGTTAGGCGGGCTTTTCTCTCAAATGACTGAAGCAGATCAGAAGCATTTTACATAGTTCTTAGGAAGCTTTGAATCTTTTGGCATCCAGCCTGTTTCCCAGAACTGTCTTTCTCCTTACAAGAAAAAAAAGAAAACAACTGGTTTTTTTAAAAAATATTTAACAAATAATACTTGTTCGTTTCAAAAATCCCACTCTCAGTGTGCCTTGGCTGAATTGGAGTGGTATTTAGTTTGAAGCTAAGATGCCTACATCTACAGTGTCATGGAATTCAGTTGCCCGATCATGGCTCTTTCAAATACCGTGAAATATCTTGCTTGACCTCCAATGACCACTCCAGAATGGTGCCAGTTTCCCATGAAGCCTATGTCATATTTCCAACGCCATACATACTTATTGTCATCTCAGGTGACATGAAGCAGCAGTATTTTAGAAACTGGACCCTCATCTAGATGCCCTAGCTCTCATTTTGATCAGTGGAGGCTAAAGTCCCAATTCATGTTCCTGAACATATAGGAGATGATCTAACATGTCCCATCTAGCCTCCAGCTGCCACTGCAGAAGAGGACGGCCACAGGTAAGGCCTGTGTCGTGTCTGACAGTTTATGCAGATATCTTAAGCATATTATGCGTCCCACATTGTGCCAGACACCAATGTGAGGACAATTTAACCAAGCCAAGCCAGGAGATGTCCACAACCTGATGAGTGGAATCTCTGTCTGGCCTCCCTCCTTGACAGCATTACAGATACCTGCTTCGACTTACTGAGAACTTAATTACCTGCCTCACATGTGCACCAGGACAGGTCAACACCTTGACATTTTGCCCAGAGCTGGTGTGTTGGATGCAGGGCATTAGCTGTGATGCTTTCCTTCCGTCTCAGTGACTGAGGTATAGTTTTTCCCATTTGACATCCAGGAGACCTTGAAGAGTGTTGGTTGGTTCACTCTTTAGAGATTTGGTGACTCAGGACAGCTCTAGACCCCATTTTTGCCAGCATAGTTCCCTCTGTTAGGAAGGCAGCATACTTATGAACAGCTAGACTGCAAGAGCCCTTGCAACTCGACTGCAAACAAAGCCGAAACAGTAAAACTCCACTTTTTTCTTTGCCAAGAAAGCTTATTTCACCTGGGAGAGAAAGGCTGGGATAAACTGCAGTGACGAAAGCACGGTTTCTCCTTGAATTAACAGCACCCACGTTAGGCACCATTTGCCCATTTGGTGCACCAACGAGCTGCATGCAGAACAGGCCAGTTGTTGCGGATCTTGAAGGTATTGAACTGCACGAAGTGCATAAGCTATATTCGGAGATTCAAATCAATAACATGGATAGAGCACCTTTGTATTTTTAACACAGTAAATGACATCATAACCATCTGGAGGCTTGCTCCACTGACACTACCAGATTTCTGAAAGGTAGGAAATGCTCAAAAAACACTTTCCAGAACTTCCCTGAAACAAAATATACGTTGTTCTGAAACAACATATGTTTTGATTTCCCTGCATTAAATTGAGAGAACCTTCTTTTTCATTATTGCTTTGCCATTGACCTCCGTGCCAGTGACATCTGCCACTGTGTGTCTTCTCTGTTTACATACCCAGGTGCATGCATGAGATGATAGGAAAGAAGTTAGGAATAGGAATGAAGCTGCCCACAGAAAAGGAAAAAATTTGGATCAGAAAATATAATAAAACAAAACATCTCGCAGAGAAGCAGTTAAATGTTTTCAAATTTTAGGTGAAAAAAACCAGTTGTTTGGGAGAAAATACCGTTGTGCAATCACTTTTGGCCAGTTGCTTTTATCTTTTGTCTTGCCAATAGCAGGCAGTACAGGGTGCACCACAGCAATAGAACGGATTATCTTCCTTTGTAATTATTATTTAATTACGGCAAATGTGAGTTTATTTTAAATTTCCTTTGAAGTAATTTGAAAATATTTTATGACAGGAAAGCTAAAAGCTTAGCAGAAGAGTAGAATAGAGGTGTCCAGTGCTTTGGGATATGCAGAGCTCAAAGGAAAAACCAGGAAGGATCTTTAGTCCTGCATTAGGATTTATGAAGTAACAACAAAACCGCCCGTTCGCACTGCAATCCTGTTTGTCCTGAAGGTTTATAGAGCTTAATAGTCTGTTTTAGAAGGACCTCTTGCTTTGTAATATCATTGTCTTAGTGCTGATTATCTTCTCAGCTCTTTAAATTTAGATTTAGCCCAGAGGATGTTAACTTTTTCTAAGGCAGAAGCTGAATTTGTTAATTAAGCTGCAGTTTGCAAAGCCAGGGTTTAGCCCTTGCATGCCAAGTTATACAGGGACCCAGAGAAAGTGAAAGACAATGCAGCAGCAGAGATGGCTTTCCCACATTTCTTACTAGTTTTAAGTCAGTCAAGAGGCAGCTAGGAATTTATACAGGTTACAGGGGTGCAAGGCTCATTTCTTGGATAATAATAAAATCTGCCTCATGTCTACACTTAATATGTAAACATTTTGCTTTGTAGCTGTGAAGATTTTTTCTAACCATTTGCTATAGTGATATGATTTTTAAAGATGTAAGAGTATCTCAATATTAAAAATTAACGAATGTTTTGTAGTCCTTTCTTTGCTATGTAAAAGATAAATTCTCACGGTAGCGCGTGTAAGAGAAAAGCACAGTATGAGGGTAAAGGATAGGAAAACCGAGAGGTGGAGCTACTGGACAAAGTGAATGATTTTTAATTTTTATTTTATTTGGGGACAGTAGCTGAAATGGGAGCCTTTCTAAAGCCTGGATTTCTTTTTTTCTTTGAAGAAGGGGAAGAAAGCAACAGAGTCTTGAAAATGTCCAGGAAATTAATTTGGGGGGAAGAAAGGAAGTTTTTTATAGAGAAGGAAAGATGGCATTAGTTAATACAAGTTACTTTTGATCATATTTTTTTTTTTTTTTTTGGTCAAGACGGTTGAAAATGAAACAAGGGAAAAAGAGAACAGTAGCCAGAACTATCCAATGATTATGAGCCGTTAGTCTGTTTCACTTACTAGGACAAAAGGTGGAAAAATATCTGCATGTCTAACACATGGTTTAAATTTGAGGGAATAGTCACCTAAAAAGAAAATTTGATGTCATTTAGAAAGATGTGAGTTTTTAAAAGCATTACAATAAATTATCCCTGAAGTGCATTATTTAAAAATCATAAAACTGTCCTTAAATTTCATGCGTGTAAGGCCCAATATTCATACTGGCTGCTAAATTGCATAGTTTAATATATGGCAAATTTTGAAGTAGCTATACTTTTTGTAATGTTAACAAAGGATCCATTCTTAAGGAGAGTTGTGGATCGTTAGTAATGATCAAGGGAGAAAAGTTATTAGGATAATGTAATTCTTGTGGAAAATTAATTGAATTTATCCATTATTTCCCAGCTACAGCTAGTATCTTTAAAATTGAATTACACCGAACATAACCTATCCATGTGGGTTTCTCTAAGTACATATCAATACTTCTAGGTTTGGAAAAGAAAATTGGAGTGAAAAATGGAACACAGCCATAACAGATCCATGTCTGTATTAG
Source organism: Bucorvus abyssinicus (assembly GCA_009769605.1). Taxonomy (NCBI): domain Eukaryota; kingdom Metazoa; phylum Chordata; class Aves; order Bucerotiformes; family Bucorvidae; genus Bucorvus; species Bucorvus abyssinicus. Next base: position 69,899,369 of record CM020025.1, read on the forward strand.
TTTTTCAGTATTGAATTACAGATATGGAGGCAAGTGAAGTCAGAGCATTATTTCCTCTCCCTCGTTCCCCCTCATTTTTAAATAGTTTCATCACTTTCTGCTTGACTTTAGAAGAAAATAACACTGCAAAATAAACTGCTTTTTTAAGCATATATACAAGCAGTTGTAAGTGAGTTCCTTAAAAACACCAGTCATTCTCGAGGTCAAGTAGGCAGGTCAGTCTCAGAAAATTGTTCAGTCGTGGCTTCTTTCCATTTGAATAAAGCACAGACAGTCAGCCTCTTAAGTTTAACTCAATTTTTTTTTATTGGTAGATCAAAATCATTGGGATTTTTTTTTGTCCATAGGAATAGCAAGGAGAGCTAATGGCATTTCTGTTGGGAATTTGGTTTTGTACCTTTTCAGCCTTACAGTTTTTATAGCTTGAATTTATTCACAAGCGTACACAAAGATTTAAGACAGTACTTTAAACTAGAGTAACTACTTTTAAAGGAAGTAAACTTCCTTTATTTGGGGATTAATGAAATAACCACAGACTTAAACATAAATAGAATTCAATCTAAAACTTTGGTTTTTTCTGTTTACTTGATCACGAGCATATTCAAGCTATAAAGGTGATTTTTCCTTCTGGCCTGGACTATGGACAGAAATCAATGATTTTTGAGCTATATTAATGGCTCATATTAATAACAAAAGGGGGTTTTGCTGGATTTCAGAATTACTCATAAGCCTGCTAGAAATCTTACCTTGTGTTTATAATGGACCCACCAGAACAGATATTCTTTGGTGCAAATGAGACCGGCGTTTAGCTCAGATGTTCTTCATGTTTACCTAAGTTTACAAAGGTGCCAGTGCAGTCCGAGTTAGAAGTGGAAGGATAATCCAGGGGTTTTGCTCACTAAATGTGACACTGTAATACGACAGAAGACAAAGTCTTTAGAAAGAAAAAAAATATTTCTCGTTTTCTCCATTCTCCTTTGTTCAAACAAATGCTCAACCCATATATAAAAGCCTGAGAAAGGACTAGTTTGCCTAAAAGCTTGGGATTTTTGCCTACCATGTCAGTTGTCTTAATGAAACAGTTTACTTCAAATGTCACCTACATTAGGTTTAAAAAGATATTTCTGCCATGTTAATCCCACTCTTGTTTTCACACTAGGATTGCCAAACTGCCAAGATCCCTCTTTGTCCCTGCTGGGGAGGGTCTAGCAAAGTACATCTCCTTTGTACAGGGCTGTTGCAAGTCTTGTCTTTGGTAAAGCAGGCTCTTCACAAGAAGAGATTCAACTACTGAGCCAATCAAAAAAGAAGCCAGCACAAACTCATCATACAAGCTACCCACACTCTGCTCTCATAAAGTCATGGCTGATTCATACCCGCTCTTAATCTGTAGTTTTGAATGATTACTGTGTAGTGGGACAGAACCTTTTTAACAGTTGGAGCCCCTTCTTAGATGTATTGTGTCACATCAGGAGTCAGGGGAGGACAGTCGAGAATTGGGGGATGTCATCTGGCTTTAAGAGTGCTCAGCTGAAGCTTTTTGATCACTTGATGGAGAATTGGGACAGTTGTGAAATTTGGAGTGGTCTGTTTGCCTTTCCTTGGCAAGGGAAGATGAAGTGCGCAAATGTTATCTGTAAAGCAGGGAGAAAAAAAACCGTCACCAAACAACCTGAAATAAATTCTCTAGTTGGAATTCAGGTGGCTGCAGTTTAAATTGCTTCTAACAGTCTGGCTGCTGATTGCTACTATTCATGAAAAGTGGTTTTGTTTTAGTTCTGATAGATCCCAGAGCAACTGCTCTACCTGGAGTTTTCTCCTCTGAATCGCTAAAATATTCTTTTTTGATTTTCTCTCTTGACCCTCTCCTCCCACTCACCTCTTTCAGCACGTATTTAGCCACATTCTAAAGGGACAGTGAGGAAGTAGGTTTCTGTCCCTGTTTCCCACGGCCACAGCACTGTTGCTAAGTGCCTTCTTTAGATTTTGGGAGGAGTCAGCTGATGGAGGAAGGTCAGATGGCTGAAGGCTAGATGATGTGCCAGCGTTGCTAGCAGGATACAAGCTGCAACTTAAAAGCTTAATGACAATTTTATATGATTTTTATATGACTTTTATATGACCCCGGTCCTGTTGAACAATCACAGGACAATCAGCTTGGATTCTTTTCACCTTTTTCAAATGCAAATGACGCTGCCGGTGATCTGTGCCTTTGTGCCTTGAGGTGTGAAGTGGGGCACAGCACCTGTTAATACACCGTGTCCTACCTGGGCAGCTCAAAACGAAGCAGAACTGGATGGCTGCAGCCATCCTCTCTGTTGCCTTTGTAGCCCATGATCTGTGCTCCTCAGCCCAGGGCCTTTGTAGCTGCTGCTGCTGCAAATTAGAATCACAGAGTCATAGAATTGTTTATGTTGGAAAAGACCTTTAAGATCATCGAGTCCAAACCTAACACTGCCAAGCCCACCACTAAACCACGTCCCTCAGCACCACAGCCACACATCTTTTAAATACCTCCAGGGATGGTGACTCCACCACTGCGCTGGACAGCCTGTTCCAATGCTTCATAACCCTTTCTGTAAAGAAATGTTTCTTAATGTCCAATCTAAACCTTCCCTGGTGCAACTTGAGGCTGTTTCCTCTTGTCCTACTGCCTGTTATTTGGGAGAAGACTTTGATCCCCACCTTGCTACATCCTCCTTTCAGGTAGTTATAGAAAGTGATAAGGTCTCCACTCAGCCTCTTTTTCTCCAAAAAACCCCAGTTCCCTCAATCACTCATCATAGCACTTGTGCTCTAGATCTTTCACTGACTTTGTTGCTGTTCTTTGGACATGCTCCAGCATCTCAGTGTCTTTCTTGTAGTGAGGGGCCCAAAACTGGACACAGTACTCAAGGTGTGGCCTCACCACTGCCAAGTACAGGGGAACAATCTCTTCCCTCCTCCTGCTGGCCACACTGTTGCTGATACAAGCCAGGATGCCGTTGGCCTTCTTGGCCACCTGGGCACACTGCTGGATCATATTCAATTGGCTGTCAACCAGCACCCCCAGGTTCTTTTCCACCAGGCGGCTTTCCAACCACTCCTCCCCAAGCCTGTAATGGGATTTGCAGGGGGTTGCTGTGACCCAAGTACAGAGCCCGGCACTTGGCCTTCTTCAGCCTCATACCATTGGCCTTGGCCCATCTATCCAGACTGTCCAGACCCCTCTGTAGAGCCTTTCTGCTGTCAGGCAGATCAAGATTCCTGCCCTACTTGGTGTCACCTGCAAACTTACTGAGGGTGCACTTGATCGTCTCGTCCCGATCATTGATAAAATATATTAAACAGAACTGGCCCCAACACTGAGCCCCGGGGAGCAGCTCTAACAAACACAGCTCCTGTTAGGCAATAGGCTGCTAGGATGATTTATAAAGCCTAACATTTTGCAGAACTCTCCCTGTACTGTAATTCTGTGCTTGAGATAGTGAAGATCATTGTGCCAGGCCTTCAGCAGTTGAGCTGATTAAGGTCTTCTTCAAGAATGACACCCCACCCCTTTTTTTTTTAACCATGTTCCTTTGGTTTTTTTTTTTTTTGTCTGAAACAATCTGTTAACCTTCGAGTTACAGTGATGCTTATCTATTTATTGAGAAGGGAAGAGCTTGATGACAGTTAGGATCCTGGTTTCTTGGACTGGTATTTAAGGCTCCATTTCTTTCTCCTGCCTGATTTTTAAGAGACTGTTTAATTTAGTGCTATTTGTAATCCTTGACTGAAGTTTTTGCATAGTCCTAGATCAGTAGAGATGGGCTTTCAAATGGACAGTGTAAATTATAAATCCTGCATTAGAAATATTGTACTCAGTCCTAGGAAAATACCTGTTAGTTTCACTGCCAATTAGTGGCATTCTTACTTTGGCTGTTGAATCCCACCTATTTAAAGCCCATGTATATTTTAAATCAGATGTACTTTGGGAAGCTCAGCAATAGTAACATTAATTCTTCTCGTAGTCTTGACAATATGTAGCAATTTGACTAGTGCATCCTTTGATGCTGTATAGTGTTAACAACAGCAATAATAAGCTTTGCTGTTGACCACATCATTTGCCTTGAAGGATCATTTCAGATAACAAACCCAGACATTTGTTGTGCAAGAACTGGTTGTGCACACACACAAACGCTGTTTTTCTTCCAAATAGAGAAGTTATTTATTGCAAGGGTGTCTGCACACTTGCAAGCAGTTTCTCCTAGCGCACGGATATGTTGTGATAATGCCAGTAGAAAGCCCCGTATTTCTAGACACGTACTGTGAATAATCAAAATCTGAGAAACAATTTTATTCTGAGCCAGGTAAAATTACAATGGGAAATAGAAATGCAACTACCTGTGTAATGCTCTGGGTTCATCGCTTCCAAACATTTGAAGTTCTCTTCTTTTTGCCTGCATTTGCATTTGCATCCTGTCCCTAGATTGCCTATGAGCTGTCAGGTAAACTTTTTGCCTAAAATGCTGATAACCTTATTAAAATTACTGATATTTTGATATGCCCCATTTTGTGTTTTCTGATTGTGTACTGCATTACCAACACAAAGGTTTCTAATTAATTATAAGCTAAGCACTAAGTGACATATGCTGGCAAGAGACCCGTTCCATAGATTTCATGATTATGTTTCTTGTTGTGTTCTTTTAAAGCCTCTCATACTACCGAAGTGTTTTCTGATAACTGTAATGTTGCTTTAAGAATAACCTTACAGCTGTTCAGAAGTTATCAAAAACTTCCACCCACCAGCATTAGCTTATGACTAAGCCCGGTTTATAGATTTACTCTGATCTCGAGTATCTACCATAAGACGGAATATCTGGAATATCGTTCAGTAATCTGAACTGGAAAATTAAAGAGAGTTTGCAGCTGTATGATGGGAGAGATGGGAAAGACCGTTATTATAAGAATCCTGTTCTGCCCGCATTGCTGCAGGAAATGCTCCTGGCTCCTCTATAGCAATACGCTTTATGAAACACCCTTAGAAACAATCAGTTCTCCCCAGCGTCAACACTGCTACTTAGGGGTTAAAATCAATAGAAGCTTACTGGCTAGACTCCAGTTTTTATGCATTGCCCTGGAAAATGAAAGGGCTAGACTTTGTATCAGATTAAGCTGGGTTAAAGTAGATGGAGGCTTAAGGGTTTTGCCATCAGAACGTAAAATATTAAAGATAGGCAATTTTACCTCGTTCTTGTATTATTTCATTTCTATTTTTGATTCAATATTAAGCTGAATTCTAAGAATTCCTGTTGTTTACTGCACTAGCACTCTAATTTAGCCAAGAGAATACTGAGAACATAACATGTTTCTGTGTCTACTTGAAGTCCAGATTTCATTTGGTACTTTTTATTTGTTTTAATTGCTAGAACATGGGCATTCATATTTACGATGGTTTTGTTTTCCAGCACCTCCCAGATGGCTCTGCCCCAAGTGCACATGCTGAATTTTATCTTCTGCCAGATCCTTATGAGGTCAGTCGAAGGAAAACAAGAACAGCTCCAAGAAGCTCTGACCCTACTTACAATGAAATTGTGAGTACCATTCACTTCTTCCACCATTTCTTACCTGTTTTTCTTTGCCCACTCTTGAAATAACAATACAACATTTAGAGCTGTTGCAATGAGTATGACCGAAAAGAAGGAACATGTCATAAACTGAACCACAAATGGGGACAATCTTCTGCTCTGCCTCTTTCTCAGAAGTGAGACAGTCTCTTTATATCCCTCTCTTCAGGCAAGCAGTTGGATTATTCACACTGCTCTATCCTGTACCATAACCACAGTTACGTGTTAGCCACATGAGACCAAGCATTACTGCATCAAAACCTAGGTGGTTTTGAATCCAGATGTGCACAATAACATAAAAGGTACTAATTGAACGGATGCTGTTATACATTTGAAAACAGATGACCAAATTGGTTGTCACTGTTGTCACTGTCCTAAATGATACTGCAATAATAAACAGCCAAGTTCTTTTCATGTCAAAATGCTAGCAGTTCACAGCCATATGTAATTATTTCACACACCACTGAAGTCCTCATGCCTCTGGGGTGAAGAGAAATACTTGTATGGAGAAACACTGACGACAGAATGAGAAGTGGCATAAACGATATACTTTTGTAAAGGCAGATGAGATTCAAATAGTAGGTGGGATTGGAGATTATAATTATTGCATATAACAAACCTCCTGAAGGTCTCAAAACAATTTATGCATGGTCTTTGAGCAGGCTTTAAGGTAGAAGGCATGGAAAATACTACCACTCCACCCTGTTTCATAGATAAGATATGATGAGGCTTAAGTTAGTCAGCTGAGACTAAGAGTCCTTATCTCCTAGTTTCCCAGTCCTGGGGTTTTAATATTTTTCTTTTTCTTTTCCTACATCTGTTTTATGCCAAAAGTTACCTACTTACACTGACGACTTCCAGTGCTTCCGTAAGGAGGCTGCAAGAGTAGTAAGGCTGCTAATAGCTGAGGCAGATTTCCCTCCCTGTGGTCCTGCAGTGCAATAATAGGGAACTGGGTGTGGGGGGCGGGTTCTTATGTTCTTTCCTTTTTTTTTCACAACCAAAGAAACAGTGGAATGAGTCAATTAACACGTCTAAAGAAATTCTTTTACATACGAAAGCTATCTAAAGCAAAGAAATATGATATAATTATATAATAATATTAATCAGAAAGTATCCAAAATGGACTACAGACAAGAACCAACCAGCAACACTGGAAGACAATTATCTTTCTAATTGTTATTAGATAAGTTGAATGCAAGAAAAAATCCTGTCTGCAGTAGTCACTGGGAGGAGATTTAATTGTGGTTATGGAGCATTCCACTGCTGTTAAGAGAAATTTCATGAAAACTTTTATATCCTTTACTCAAAGCTCGCAGCCTTCACAGATGCTCGATCCTTTTCACCAGGAACTGCTAATCACAGTGGGGACATATGATTCCATTGAACCTGGCCATTTCTAACCCTATACTTGTGCTCTTAGCAGCTCCGTTCTTCCATATGTGATATCATTCTGTACGTGTTTTCTGTCCAAGGCTGGTAGACTGAGGCAGAAGCTGCCCCAGGGAGGAAAAACTACTAAAAATATAAGTCAGCTGTCTTTTCAGTTAGTTACTGTCCAAAACGCTGTGTACAGAAATGTACTAGCCTTTTTTATGAGTTTATGAGATTTTATTAAAGCCAAATGGCTGGAAGGAAGCTGAATATTAATTTCTCTCTGTGTTCAAGACTGAGAAAATTCTGAAATGTTCTCCTCTTGGGTATTTTTGGTTTTGGTTTTGTACTTTTATTACTTATGACTGCCTACAGCAAATTATCAGCCTTGCAAAAGTGCATTTTATTTTTGGTTTTTAATCATATATGTGAGAGTGAAGATGTGAAAGTCCAGGGGGGCTGACAATAGAATGAACTATGCCAAATGTTTTGGAGTTGCTTTTAACAAGCAGTCCTTTTTTTTCTCTTGTTCCTTTGTTTGGATTTTAGAGTTTGTTGCATTCACACTGGTATAACATTGCACTAAAAAATGATGGTTGAGAGGAGAAAGAACACAGAAAAATGGAATGCAGTGTGAAGAGAAAAAGGATAACATACCTGCTTGTAGACCACTGTTAGGGATAAATAAGTGTTACTAAAGAGATTCCAAAGTAGTTCAGTGAAAAAGAAAGTTAAAAAATGGAAAATAAATCTGAATTATTTACACTTAATTCTTGCCAAGAGAAGTCACAATGACCAGAACCAACCACACAGGGGTCTTGCTCCCACCTGTAGCATTTGCCCTGAGGCATGCTTCAAGGTTTCAGTTGCCCTCTGTTTGTCTCTTGGGTGCCCGTGTGTATGCACACCCACGGAATGAGCAAACCTCCAAGACAAAGCAGTGTGCATTGCCATAATGAAGCCAGAACAAGAGGGAACTCTCTCCATCCTGCCCGTAGGATGTGGCCAAATCAGATGTACCTGGGCTATCTCAGCAAGCCTGATGGAGGGGGAGGAGGGGAGCTGCTCCTCTAAGCGGCTGCCACAAGCCACTGCCGCTCCCTCCAGCACCGTGCATCAAAGCAAATTTGGCCAAGAAGAAATCTAGGAACTGTGCCATGGCTACCTAAGGAGAAGCAACTGTCCTGCATTTGCGATTAGAATGTCATTAGACTCCTATAGGTCAACAGTACTTCTCTTTTTGGAGCCAGGAATACTTGAATTCCAGCCCTAACTGTCCCACTGATCTCCTGCATGGCCATGTATAACTCACCTCCATTTGATCTAGCTGAGGCAAATACTCTTACTACACAATCATTTCAGGATTTAACTGTTCTCATTATGAAATTCTGGCAGGTGGCATTTGTTTTATCCACATTCCAATTCAGCTGTCTCCAGACGTTTCTTCTGTCCCTACATCCTGTTGATATAGACCTTGCTCCAGCTGAATTTGCAGTACCATTTTAGAAGCAGTTTATTGGGATCATTTGAAAACCACACACCCTGCACTGTAAGGTGTATCATTGCTCAAAGCTTACAGCCTCTTTTTCTCCAAGGATTGAAGGTTGTTCATACTGAAGATTTCTTAGCTCTTACAGCTTACATGTACATTTTTTGCCGTTCATCCCCACAGCACTGATTATCGCCCTGCACCGGGGAGCTTGGTGTCCTCTCTGTCGGTGCTTGCTGCCAAAGTAGCCTGATGTCCTGTCTGTCTGGCACTCGCTGCGACATCCCTGCAGCTGCAGTGCAGACAAAATCACTGTGTGGTCCCACAAGGGCAGCTGAGCCCAGCTGGGGTTTTCTGGGAGAACCAACAATTTTGTGCCTCCTGTGTCCACCCATGGAGTTCAGAACCACCTTTCTGTTGCCACTCAATGTGAGGAACATTGCTGGGGCTGAGCTTTTATAAACTCTATCCCTGTGTGAAGGTCATCTCCCATGGCCATTTCTGCTTATAACTGGAGGCACAGAGAGGACTCAGCTGTCCAGCCCGCAGAGGTCCAAGCTAGAGGGGGAGCTTGGTCCGACTTTTCCTCAGCCATGCCGTATGTATAGAATTGCATTCAGATTGCAGAGTAAATACAAGCAGGTTGCACACCAAACACCTTTTAGGCAGCTTCACTTTCCCATTCTCCTGAAGGACAGTCTGTCACTACATTTGCTTTTTAAACTGCAGAGAAAGATTAAAATTTAAAGTATTTTCCATTGCAACTAAAATAGCAAAACCATTTCCAGCCATACAAATTTTACCTTAAATGTACTTCTCTTCACGAAGCTTACCTGTCAGGCCTGAAACTAGCTGAGAGCATTCTTTCACATTTTATCAACCCACATGCAGTTCACTCAGCAGTTTTTGATTAATGCAGAGTCTGAAACACAGGAATCTGTTCTAAATGCCGTTCTCATTCTTGTTAGCCTATCACTCCAGATTGGTTTTTGTGAATTCAGAACATATACCATTAGCATTTCATAATTAACCTCACTGTGTTCTCATAGTATTAAGGTAGTTCCAAGGATGTTTTAAAGAGTGTAGGCCTTAGTAATTTTTGAAAGAGATGCTTAAGGAAGCTGTCTCATTTAATTTGAGAAGTATTAACAGCACTTCTCGAGTAACAGACACATCCAAATTTAGCAAGTTCCACTAAATTGGGTCCACATCTCAACTTCTGCTGAGTGGACTGGGCTGTCACATTTAATATTTGATGATTCCATTAAAAAATGCAATCATTTTTATAATGGTCACATTTGGATACAGTTAGCATGCAGAATCATGCATAAGGTTATTTGTATTTAAATAGTAAAATTATACAGGCAGTTTTCTAACAAAAATTATCTCTTCTATGCTGTGAGTTTCTTGGATCTAGAACAGTTACAAAATTTTATTGAAGTCTTGGATAGAAGAAAATTTGGTTTTGCTTTGGCTTGATCTTTTTTAATTCTGGTATGTAGCACAAGATGTAATCAATCACAAGTACAGTACTGAGAAAAAATTCTGAGGTACTGTGAGTTGATGCTATACACCTTTATGAGACATACCAATGCAACATAAAGTTGCTTTAAGACACTACTAAGAAACATGTAACAAATACAATATACATAGGTTAAGCAAAAGCTAACATCAAAACTGTTTTCCTTGGTTTTTTTCTGATTTTTGCAGAAGAGCAATACCATTTATTAAAGCACCTGCCATGGAAAGAGTTTTTTAAATTATAATAATCGACGCTTATTACAGAATTGCCTATCTTATGTTTTCATGCCTCTGTCCATGATGAATACCCTCCATCTGAATCTCTCCTCCAGAAAATCAACCATATTATCATTCCCTGGTGAACTTAATGGAGGATCCGATATTTCTTCACATTTTGAGTTCAAAACTCTGCTTACGTTAGAGTTTCAGTTTTCACAGGGAAATTTATGTGTAACTATTTTTTTCTCAAGCATTGCACAACACGGGTTTCAAATTTATTTACAAATGCTTGGTAATCAGATTTCACAAGCCTAAGCTGGCAGAATCTCTTTTATAAAAACTACAGAAGGTTCAAATACATTTCTGAGGTAAATTCACTAAGTGAATGGTTAATGGCTCATGGTTAGTAGTTCATAATTCTGGAGGGCAGTTTAAAGAAATTATTACAAAGTTGTAATCATCATCCTGAATGCTATAGTAAAATAAGTGTTTTGCCTGTCAAATGGATTCACAGATTCATATGAGTTTTTTCTGTTTCATTGTATATTATTTCAGGTTGTGTATGACAAAGTCACAGAGCTCAAAGGCCGTATACTGAAGCTTGTTGTGAAAAGCAAAGGAACATTTGTGGGAGCTATTAACATTCCACTGAACAGTGTCCAGTTAAATGAGGAGAAGTGGTATCCACTGGGAAACAGTGTTATTTAAATGTCCCCTAATTTAATTATTTATCCACTAATGTTTCTTTACCCCATTTTGCATGGTACATTTTGACTCAGTTGCCCTTGAGAATATGTAGTCATCTGCTGCTCGCATACCTTATCATTTCTAATCATTAGGCTATTGTCTCAAAATTGCTTCTTCCTGCAACAGATTCCTGTCAGCGTGAGTTTAAGAAATTACATGCTAAGAACTTGTAGAAGCGTGCAAGAAATTCATATGGCCGCAATAAAGATTTTTGTTTTGCTCATATTAAATAGTAATGTAAAAATACTAAATTCTGTACACATAAAAGTCTGGGGCCTAGTTTTTTGCTCATTAATTCCACTGACTGTGTTGAAACAATGCTGATAATGGTGTAATTTATCAGCATCTGCTATGACCCCACTGCATACGATGATTTCACCAGAGAACCCTGGGTGCCAATATATTTCAGATGTCTAGCAAATTTCATGTTAAATCTTACACAATCAATACTTCTTTTTTCTTTCTTTTTTTTTTAAAAAAAGAACTTAAAAGCTTTGCACTTTACATATTTTGTGCAGTGGATGTTGGTGTGCTTTTAACTCTTTATGTAATGTAACATTCAATCCAGCATATTCACTCATCAGTAAGATAGGTCGTTATTTCTTTTCTTCCGACGTCCAAGACACAGATATAACTGGTCATTTGTGAGAAGAAAAGAGGAGGGAGAAGCTAATATTCATGAATAAATAAAACATATTGAATGTGAGGTTTCAATCTGGTATTTATTTAGGATCATGGTATAAAGAATCTTTGTTCATCAGTCTTACTGCATTGCATACTTATGTTGCATGAGGGAATCAAGTCAATACATGCATTGACCTCAGGGCTATAAAATGTATATACACACATTAAGCAATGAACGTGAGTGGTTTCTTTAGTTAGTGCTCCTTTAGTTCACTGAGGCTAATTATGAGCTCTGTTCTTCAAAGCTTTTTTACCTAAATTGAGGAAGCACTTAAGCACATCTTTAAACATTTAGCATGTGAGCCACCATAGTGAACTGTCCATTATTTCCAACGTCTTAGACACACATTGCTGACCATGTCCATATACCTTTCCAGAACCAAGGGCCCATTTTTAAGACAGAGGAGACATGTTGATTTGTGATCAGATCTGCTGTAAAATTTTAAGTTACTGTATAGTGAGTAGGTCTGACATTTTTCTACAAGGTGGAAAAGTGGTCAACAGAGGGCATAATAATGCCAGAAGCTGAAGATAATTGCCTTCTTCCTCCAAAGGACACTCACAAATCAGTCTTCAGAAAGGTAACATGGCATAAAAGGTGGGACTAGGGGTGTTATTTAGGAAACTAAGTAAGCTGGCATTTTTCTCAGCATCAAACCAATTGACTATGTCACTTGGTCAGTTTTTATCTGACAATGGATACAGCAGATCGCCTGAGGAAGTTAAACTCCTCCTCTGCAAAGGGAGGTGGGGGGAACTTTGCTTGACTATTAATATTGTTAGTATTCTTCAGAGCTGAAAAAAAGCTATAAAATATTTATCACATGAAAGGGATATTGGCTAGCATACAGATATGATCACTACAAAGATCAGTAATTCTAACATTTTAGATTATAGGGTCTCCTGGGTAAAGAGTGACTTGTCACTCAAGCACAGAAAACATGAGGCCAGCTTACAATGTTATCAAATTACCTGACCATACAGTTCAATATTGATTTTAGATTCTTCTTAGTCTACTGTTTTGTTTTCCTTATTATAACTATAACATGATTTTCCAATAGTGTTATTTCCTGTGACATTTTCTAATCATTGTTTAACACATACCCTTATTTTCCATCTTAGAGGAGTAACATTAAATAAAATAGCATTAAGATGACATTAAATAAAAAGAGCATTAAAATATATATTATCAGAACTGTCTGCAAACATAAGGAATACCGTTTGGTGACAAAGAAAGAAATCAATCAATGTAACATCCTTTTTTAAAAAAAAAAAACAAACAAGCCATATTTGAGTAACACATCTGCAATTAACTGCATAGACCTAGGCCTGTGGAAGCTCAAGAATGCTTCAGTTATGTAAGGAAGGTGGGAAAATTGTGTTTTATGGGCCAGACCTGCACTGATAGCTATGTCAGGCAAGAAGTTGTTCTCAGATCTTAAATCGCACAATCAACTCTTGCCTTTGCTAAAAGTCCACCTCAAAGCATTGTGCTTCCTGTTTCCTGAGTTCACAGTAAGATGTATCCTGCTCTCCCCAATGCTATGAGGAACACAGCCCTTCACAAATCAGTCCATGAATTATTTGTCTGTCTTTAGCAGCAGGAGGTTCAAGAATAAGCTAAGAAAAGGTAACACTATTAGCATCTGAGTTTGTATCATTTTAAGAACTGGTTTTTTCTCAAAACTATTTTTCCAGGTAGCAAAATTACAGTGGACATTAATGAGGTATAGCCCAATCAGCAGCTGTTGTTATTATAAATTTAAAGGGTATATTGGATGTGTAATTTTTCCTGTTCCCTTGGAAAGATACCATGATAAGAAATTTTGTTCAATACAAATAAAAATGTCAATGTAACATGCTCACAATTTTGCAGTTTCAGCTCATAACTGTTAGACTATTGTTCTCATTCAGTAATTAATAATAATTTTGAAATTAGCTGCATATGAAATTATTAACGGAATTTTAAAAATGTCCAAGAAACTTCAGTCTTTATGAATTATTTCTAAATAATGGTAAGGCCAGCATCAGTAGCCATTGCTTATTCAGGATACCATTTACTCACACAAGAAGTTCCATTAGCTTAATAAAAATCATTGAGAATATGCCACTCTGGAAATCAGACCACTGGGTTGTTGCAAGACTAGTGAAGTTGTTTTATTGAGAAGGCTGTAATCCTCTAGAAAAACTGCCACTGCAGAGCATCATTAATAGTACCAGACATGAACGAACAGTGATGCAGCTTCGAGATTGTCACCATCTTTGGACAACAGGGGAACAGTACGGTAACCTGTAAATAATAACACTTTATTAGTGTATTAACCACAAATGCAAATATCATGATGGAGTGTTTTTATGATCTACTATGCAAATAAGACGTAATTTATGATCCTCTAAATAACTCTTTAAAATAAACTGAAATGATACAGAACCTAAATCCCATTTCTACTGTTTTTCTCTTCTACATATACAGTATGTCAATTCTGGCATTTCTGGACACAGAGTGAAAACCTCCAGTGTCTTTCAGGGTGTGGTTTTAATTCAAACAACTGAAGACTTTAGCCCAGTCATATTTAAACATGGAGAAAGCATACATTTTAACATCCAAAAGCATTATGTGATGCATGCATTGATGTGATATAGCAAATTAAATAACTTGTGAATCAACAGTGGTAGCACTTCAGAGAAGAATGATATTGCAGCAGTAATGCTGTCCAGCTGAGGCAGAAAAAAAAGTGTCTTGTAAGATCTTCTACCGTGACATCTGTTAAGGATCTCCTTTTACATACGAGTGATATATTCAGATACTACATGTTCATCTGGTAGTTGAAGCATTTGGAGAAGCTATAGTTCTCGACTTCAAACTTAAATAACTTACCTGCTCAGAAAACAAAACAATCCGCTCTCCAAAACTCCAAACCTGTATTGCTTTATATGACTGTAAATGTCCATAACTTCATAATAATAAACAATGTCTCTTTTGATAAAAAAATGTTCTTTTTCTCTATGTATATATAAACTGCAGCTATTTAAGAAAGTATCTGTTATGAATAAGTATCTATGTTCAGAACTGCAATTTTCAAAATCCTTCTTTAGGTGTGTCTGGATGTGTGTGTAATCTTTGGGACCCTCATTTATTTGGGTTTAAATTTTCTTGATTCTTCTACAAGACATGCAAGTTCACCTGGCATCTAAAGTTTGACTTCTGGGCAGCAGATATTAAAGCTGAATCCAGGCAATATGTATTTGAGATAACTTTTAGAGCACGCACAGAGCATGTGGAAGGCTTGGTTTATTTCCCATCCAAAGATGCACTTCAAGGACTAAGACTCATTTCTAAACACTGTGTTCTAGCTGCTACCTACCAAATATTCTTCAAAAAGTGAAGTAAAAGAAGTTTTACGGGAAGTAAAACTTCTTTTTAATTTAATTTATTCCAATTTGTATGAAATAATTAACTATTCATTGTTTCAATGATAATAGCAGTAATAATGGAATTCCTGTCCTGTATTAGTATTCTACATGGCAGACTCACTGGAACAAAGACTGTACCTGAGGACCCCCTGCCTCTTGCCTTTACTACTCAGCTAGAGAATTATTCTCACTTTCAAACCCTCTGAGTGTACACACTTAATCGTTGCATGAAAAATCAAATAGTGCTAAGGTGGGCAGCAAGCATTCTTCTCCAGTGTAATCTAGAACTGAGTTGGAAGGCTGCTGCTGGGAAAAGGCAGGCAGTGACCATAGACATTTGAATGCTTTCTGGAGAAAATGCAGGGAAGGGTGGTAATGGCACAACTTTGTCCCACTACCTGTCAAAGAGTAAACAGATGTAAGGACTTCTCGGCTTTTGGAAGGAGCTTGCCTTCAGTGGACATCTCAGGGACGTGAATCCTAGAGAAGGAGGAACAGTCCTGTAGTGCAGATGTATTAAAGCAATTGGAGCTATGAAGAGTTAAGATGTAAATCCTAACTCTCTCTTCTGCATGAGTTAGTTCTCTCCTAAGAAACCTGGACTGTTGCAACTCCTGCTGTAAGAGAAGTTATTTCTCCCTTTCTCTACTTAGGGTGCTTAGGCACCTAAAGCAAAGCCATGGTTCCAGACATGGAATCGAGAGATCTCAATGTTATGTATTGCAATATTATCTACAGTTCATCTCTTAGAAGCATCTTATTTATGTCTTTGGGCATCTTGATGGCATCCTACATTTTTTTAGCATTGTGTTAAGTGGGAATTGGGACAATTTATTTGGCACTGTTTTTAATTTTTCTACCTAAACTCATTTCCCAGCACTTTGAATTACTCCACTCAAAATCTTTCCTGTAGAATCTGCATGCTTTTACATTCCAAAATATGAATCTTTGTTTGTGACCAAAATTAATCATACAGGCACATTAGAGATGATACACTGAAAAATTATTAAAAAAACCAAAAATGAAACAAAACAAAAAAGCACCCAAATTGATGGTTTTACAAGCATATGTAAGCTTTGGTGTCTGCTATTTAAATTTTCTCAGGCAGCATGAGCTGTCAAGGTTGGTGGGGTTTTTTTCATTATTCTGAAATGTGTAAAAAAAGGAAAATCTAAGGTGACTAGTGTAAAAATTTATGTTGGAGAAAAGCAAGTGTTCTTTAAGAGTAATATCTTTGTTCTTATGTAATTCCTCAATCTCAGCTAAGAATCACAAACAGCTTTATGACTTCAGAACCTGGAAAGAAAAAGCTATTAAAAAACCTGTTAAGCTTAATAAAAAAGCTGTAGTGCCTATTGCCAGCTCCAGTGTTTTGCCTTCACATCTTCACTAATAAAAGTTACTTGTTTGTTTTGTCAGAAATAGCTTTGGAAATTCTATATAGTAAACAGCCATTTTACGTCAGCCTTTCTCCTTGGCCTACTGACTTCTGTGTCTGCTCTTTATGTGCAACCTATTAATCGTGTAAAATTCCAGAAGCTATACTGGTAATAAAAGAAATACTACCAAGAAAAATACCATAAATATTTTGCTTAATTTATATTCTTCATTCTACATTCCGTAAAGTTGCAGATAGTTTACCTGAGGTTTTGCGGGGGGCGGGGTGGGGGTGTGCTGTGTTTGTTTTGTTTTAATTTGGCTTGTATTGTATTTTGATCCTGAGAAAGAGTGCAAAACTGTTGCCTTTATAGTTCTGAGTTAAAATCCATCTAAGAAGTTACTATCTAGAATGGAGTACTGCAGTAGGAATAATTAACTGTCATTCATATTCTTTTGATTTCTACACCGTAGATTTGCATTCAGAGACTACAATGACTTTGAAAAAAAAAAGAAAAGAGTGCAATTTTTACCTGTGGTTATAAAATTCTCCTTTAGGAAATAAACATAATGCTGTTCTCAATCAATACTACAGTAATGATAATAAACTGGAAAGTCGATTTTTTTTTTTTTGAGCTGTTATAGGTGGCTCACATAAAGATATTACCTTTACCCAGGCTCAGCACTGGTAAAGTGTATTGACCAAGGAATTCATTTGAAATCAGAGATATCTCATCCTCCACAGAGAAGCGTATCAATGCCAGTTCTGGAACTTGGATAGTAAAAGTGAAATTTTCATCCCATCTAGGGCTCAAAGCTAATGAAAAGAGGAAATACACAGTATCAAAATACTATTCCATTTATTCTACTTAATATGTGAATTATTGTATCTGCTGTCACTAATCTGAACTGGTAAAGATTTGTTCTTTTTCACTAGATTTCTGTGCCCATTTAAATAAATTATGAGACTCCCACTGACTTCAGTGTTATATAGGTCACATCTTTTGTATAGATTAGGGAATTAAAACTCTCAGAGAGAAGCTCTCTGAATGAAACAAACATACAGAACTTGAGACTTGCCTACAGCATGCAGGCCAGCCCCTTCTAAGGATTTGTCATGTATTAGCTACGTTATACTGTAAATCAAAAGCCTAAGAAAGCTGGTGTTGTCTCTTAGAAGAGAGCAAAATGAGACAGTGGTAGGCAGGTTAAGAACCTCTGCTCAACTTAAATTTTCATATAGCCATACCAGTTTCTTGGTTTTGGCAAAGTTTTTGTTTTTACAGTGTTGGAAAAGAGGCAGGAGCTAAATAAATTAAGGTAATAAAGCAATCACTTGACTAAATATACAAAAAGAGGATGTGGAACAGGAGGGGGGTGCTTTGCCTTGAGCAATGTTCATACAGAGAGAAAAGAAATTCAGAGGTCGATTTAAAATAGCAGCCATCTACAAAAAGGAAAAGGAAAAGGGAAAAACAGAAGACAGGCACAAAAGAAAAGAGATCACAGGGAACATATAGTCTGAGACACCAAGATCTGTGTGATAAAGGTAAAGGAATGCTCGAAGACAGCTACAAAGGGTACATGCTTCACCTGTCAAGCAGTTAAGGGACTAGTCCTACTAGAAAATTCTCATGAGTTAAGTGATGAAATCACAGAAATTTCTTTAGAAAAAGATGTCTTTAAACTTACCAGTTAGTGTACTGGTTTGGGCTGGGATAGGGTTAATTTTCTTCATATCAACCCATATGGTGCTGTGTTTTGGATTTGTGATCAAAACTGCATTGATAACACACCAGTGTTTTACCTATTGCTGAGCAGTGCTTACACAGTGTCAAGGTCTTCTCTCTCTCATTCTGCAACACCCCCTTTCCCATCCCAGCGAGTAGGCTGGAAGTGCACAAGAAGGTGGGAGGAAACACAGCTGGGGCAGCTGACCCCAAGTGACCAAATGGGTACCCCAAGCCATATAACATCATGCTCAGCATAAAAAAGCTAGGTGAAAGGAGGAAGGGAATACGTTCAGAGTTAGAGCGTCTGTCTTCCCAAGTAACCGTTACATGTGATGGAGCCCTGCTTTCCTGGAAATGGCTGAACGCCTGCCTGCCTGCCAATGGGAAGTGTTGAATGAATTCCTTATTTTGCTCTGTTTGCAAGTGCAGCTTTTGCATTATCTGTTAAACTGTCTTTATCAAAACTGAAGAGTTTTCTCACTTTTGCCCTTCTGACTCAATCCCCCATCTCACTAGGGGATAGTGAGCAAGTGGCTGTGTGGAGCTGAGCTGACATCCAGGATGAGCCCGTAACAGGAGGTAAAGACAGTGCATTCCATCTTCAGGAAAGTGCTAATAACTAGGAGAGTTTGTGCTTCCTTAGCCTACTAGTCTACAAAAATGGCACATAGCATGAACTTCTGCTACAGATTTTGTGCCAGAATATCCTAGTCTAGAGAGAAAGAATTGCAGTCTCTATAAGTACATAACAACTTCTTGGGATGAAAAAATGGTGATTCCTTATAGCATAGTACTGTGCTTTGTTCACAGTCAAGAGAATAAGACTGATGCTCACCGTTGCTTTTTATAACACTCGATTTTTTCTTTGTTTGATCTTCTGGCACGCCATAAATTTCTATCTGCACTAAAGGGTCAGCTTTGTTAGTCTTTGACATGTTACTGGGTGGTAACTGGTGTCCACTGATAAGCTGGAAAATTAAAGTTACAATGTCTTGAAATAACTATAAGAATGAACTTTACACAATAGCCATAGTAGCAAAAACTATTCCATGAGAAAGTACTATAAGAAGCGCATACCAGACATAAACTGTATAAAAATACATATTAAAAAAAATGAACTTAAGAATATGGTGGTTCCCATTTAGTTTAATTCTTGGCTAATTTCATAGAATCATAGAATCACAGAATGGGTTGGGTTGAAAGAGACCATTAAGGGTCATCCAGTCCAACACCCCTGCAGCGAGCAGAGATGTCTTCAACTAGCTCATGTTGCCCAGAGCCCCATCCAACCTGACCTTGAACGTTTCCAGAGATGGAGCATCTACCACCTCTCTGGGCAACATGTTCCAATGTTTCATCACCCTCATTGTGAAAAATAAAATAATCTGATATCATGCTTTAAATAATAGTTTTCAGATTTAAGTTTTTATTAAATAACTAGCCATAAAAATTATATTTGGTTACCATGCAAAATAATAATGTCGGCGGAATCTGTCTCATTATTTTTTCATTTTCTGAGATCAAGCTCATGAATTCCTATTAAAGCTGTGTCTAGTGGGCCAGTGCTAACACCCATGGTGACATCACCATTGTGTTACAGAGTGCGTAGCAGACCTCACCTGTGTTCATTTTTTTTCACAGTAATACGTCAAAACTCTGCATTTAATAGTGTCCCTGATGTTTTTGTCCTTAATTTAGTTAGCTACCTGGAAATCTTGCCTCAGACTGCCCTGTAATCTGGCACCCAGCCTAAGAAAGGATTTATGAAAATCACAACTTTGTCTGCTTTCTGTTTGTATTTCAGGACAGCTAGGCAAGAATAAACACCTGTACAGTAATCTGCTTTTTAGATATCAATGTATGGTATGTATCAAGAGAGATATACAAGACTGCAAGCCTAGGTGAAAGATACGACTCTTAAGATCCAGATCTCAGGAGTAAATATCAAAACTTAGGATACAGATTCTTATTCCCCTGTCAACCACGAAAAAACCGAACTCCACAATTTCCACCTTTTGCATAGGTGTCTTCTGTAACACTTTGTTCAATGAAAAGTTCTAGCCTGAAACATTCAAGAGCAGTGGCTTAGCAAACCCTGATGCTGTCCCCTTCCTTCCCAGAAAATAGCTACTACCTTCACTAGAAAGCTTTGCAAGCACTGATCGACTGGGCTCTGAGAACCAGGGGAGGCTCTTTGACACGCCCTGACTGTCATGACTAAAATTCAGCAACTTGGCCGAGTCCTGCTGCCCACTCTTATCCCACAGCTAGACATTTCTCACAGGGTGGGAAAAGAGCAAGCTCTTTTCAGCACACTAGGACCCAAATCCATAAATCCGATCAACTTTTGAGACCCAAGGTGAAGCAGATAAACAGAATAGTAAAGAGCATGGTAGGCTCAGAAGTTTCCGTATGAAATACCTTGATTAGTTGTATTTCTGCTTAAAAGGCTATATGCTTCTTGTTGATGGGAATTGTGGCACGTCAGGTTTAGAAGGATATTGAATTCAGTAAAATCAGACCCTGTGTGATTTTTGTGTTCACTTCTGTTCTTCATTTGTTCATTCACAGCCAGTCTGAGAGATTTGACCCCTAGATTTATATCTTTGCCTCTGTTTTAAATAATTTCTGCATTCATCAAGTTAGTGACTCTAGCAGAATCTGTTTTCCCTTTGACTCCTGCTCCTGGCTCTTCCATCTTCAACTACCATGGCCTAGTTTTTGCTGCTGACTCTATGAATGGAACTCTCTGCACACACAGTTCCTCAGCCGGTGGGACACCATCGCTTCTTTGCATCCTGCACTACCCAGCGTGTTGCCTCAGTCTATGTTCTCAGTCTAAAAAGCTGCCTTTCTCTTTTCCAACTTCTTCCAAACTCAGAAAATTCCTTCCTATTGTCAATGATTTTGTCTGTCACCTGCATTACAGCTGAGGTGTTTACCTCATCTTAACTCCAAATTTACAAAAATAAAGGCTACAATAACTGCTGTATATGCGTGGGTGCTTGAAATCATCCAGCAATGTCTATTCATTATTGGTATGCTCACTGTTAAGACAGTAAAATGTTCTTGATAAGGTGCATGCATTAGGTAAGTATTTTATAATTGTTATAATGTTTTAGCTCCACTATTTATTTCTCTGAAAGAAACAAAATAGCAATTATACACTAATTTTATGCTAATTAAATAGCATTTATGCAAGTAGTGTACTGTGTAATCGGAAACAGCACTTTTTCAATGGGAAAAGGTAATTTTCTAACCAGCAAACAATTACAAAACATCTACCTGACCTTAAATGAAGGGGTTTTCTTCTAATCCATTATTTTAAAATTACATGTATTTTTAGAATTATTTAAGAATTAGGTTTTAATTAATCTTTAAATCAGATCTTAATTTGGAAGAAGAAGAAATAATTCAAATGCTTATTGATTCATTTGTCCTTTTTACAATTATTTATATCATTTTAGGATGATAAATAGTCTTTTATGTGTGCATAGAAAGATAAAAAAACTTAAAAGAAGCATAAAGCTTCCTATCATATGTTTAAATATTTCCATTTGTCAATTAGCATTGTAATAGTACATGTGGTATTACTAATACTTAAAGAAAATAGCAGCAAAGGTGCATATTTGATTTCTGAGTTTTCAAGGTTCAGTCCCCACAACCATAACTGAGAAGTCCCTTTGCCAGCTACACTTGTGACACAATGTAAGTTATATTTCTTTACACAATGTCATGAAAAATCATGTATTTTTACAAACTCTTATTACTTCTGAACACCTACATATTTTTAGCAAGTTAAGGTGAATTATAGATGGGAAACCATCCAAGTAGATAATATATGAGAATTTTAACATGTTGTTAGAAAACAATATTAAACTTTCCAGCAACAAGGAATAGGGATAAAATGAGAAACCAATAATAGATAACAAACAGGTCTGACCTACATAACATTTGTTTTCACATTTTATGGAACAGACCAACAACTAACTAAGCTTACCCTTATTGACAGAGACATTGCTTTACTGTGTCTTCCAACACTGTGTGGGCTAAATGTTGAATTGTGTTTTCTCAAGAATTCTGGTTTCAGAATATAGCCACAACCACCGTTGTCTAGGAATTTTCCATTTTGCAATTCCATTTGTAGTCCTGGTGTCTGGAAGTTTAAGGCCACTGTAAGATTAAATGATTATTGATTTTAGTGAATTAGGGTTTATACCATTTTATAAAACAACTCTCTGAAAATAATAGTAAAACTAAAAGCAAATAGGATTAAAATATGTATATCATTCAACTTACATGGAAGATCTTGTTATTTCTCTTAAATATAACAGTATTAATAATTCACATGCAAAAGAAGTTCACCATTTAGAACTGCACCACATTTAAGAATTACCTATATATCTTTTTTTGCACTGGAGTGTGTTGTGTGTTTTCCCTGTTCTTTTGAAATTAGGCCTTGGAGAATATGAAATGAGAGATCTTTTTTCTCCATAAGGAATAGATTCACATACTAGCTTCTCTACACAGTGGCAAGACCCTGCACCCTGAACCTGCTTACAAAGTTCTGGTACAGAAGGCTAATACACAGGATTGTGACCAACCTTAGTTATTGTGCAGAATTCATCTCAAAGGCATGTCATTCAGAAGATCAAGAAGCTTTAGTTTAGTTAGAACGTTCAGTGCGAATACATATAAGTGATTTTAAAAGTGTTCTTAAATTTAGGTGAGCAAACTCTCTTCAAGCTTACACCTCCAGTACTGGTGTTTATTGTTAATATACCCCTGACAGGTTTTCCTTTCCTTGGCAGCTCAAAGCATTTTTTGTTTACTGCAGTGCAATAATAGAACAACACACTTCTCATCAACAGGATATTGTAATTCATGAGATAAAACCAACATTGAAATAGACTTGTTTAATTAAGTTTCCCCCTATTCCGGTACGTTGGAGCTTCCTGACACATTCAAAACACAAAATGTGCAAGTTAAATCATCAACACGATAACATGACATGTTAAACAGAAAACGATAAAAGGACATTTCCTTGACGGCTTGGTAGGAAAAAAAAATGAAGGTTTTATGCAGTACAAGTGACTCCTCACCATAATTCAGGAAGAAGACCTTATTACATGTTCCTATGAGATAATATAAATGTACTGAATAAACATTTGGCAGAATTCAGAAATCTTTCTCCCATGTGGAAAATGCGAGAAATTTGGATCTGTTTCACTGCAAAAAATTATTTGTTTCTTCACTGTTTTGATGATCCGTTTAAAAAATTCTGTAGTAAATGACAAAAATAGGAACAGACCTGTGGAGTGAAGCAGCTGGTACAATGGACCTAATGTTTGCAGTATGCGTGTTTTCAGTGGGGTTACTTTCAGAAGAGCTCTAGCCTGGTCCCATGACCTCAATACCAATTAATAGCTGTAATACATCATGTGCTCCCAGAGTGCATCCTCTGTTTCATCTGAAAGGAATCCCATCTGTGCTAGCTAAGTTTGCTTTACAACGTAAATCAACACGCAGTAAGTAGGAACAATTGGGAACCTTGCCTAAAAAAACCTCAAGCAAACAAAACAACCAAAACCAACCACAACAAAATACAATATGCACTCCTCCTTTGAACTAAATGCTAATTTAGATGCAGGCATAGAGTCTATGACAATATGCAAAGGATCCTTAAGGTTACTTTACCTTTGACATAGAAATTGAACCTCAAAATGTTTACATTGCCCATTGCACATCATTGCCTTTTCTAAAGAGGGTAAAGAATTCTCTTGGTATGGTTTTGGCAGTGGTTCTCAATTTGGTTTTTATGACTCAACGCATCATCCAGAAACAGACCCAAATGTAGTGCTATATGACCCTTTTATCTTAATATATAGATTCAAGCAGTGCAATGAAGGCTACAGAGCTGCAATGCTGAAGTCCTTTGAAGCCTAGGTCCTGTCATGATCTACAGATAGCCCAAGACCTCTCAGTCTGTAGGTAATTCCTATGGACTTGTCATAAATTTCAGAATATGTAGTTTATAAAGTGTAAACTGAAATTAGGCAAATCGAACAGTCATAGCTTCAAATAGCAGCTTCCACATGATTAAACAAATTACATGATTGCACATAATGAGACTGTTGCTAAATTTGCCAAGCTTCCTAAGCTACTAAGCAGGAAAATCTGATTCAACAACAGAAACAAGCAAAAGAAAATATTTTACATTTTATCATATTAGGAAACTTACTTTTGCAACACAAGTGAAGGGCAATGCTATTATGGGTTGATATCTTCAAACATCAACACTGTATTTTTACTTAATTTTACCTTGGAATAAGTTAAAGACACACTGAACAGTAGTTTTAATTTACCTACTGATTTCCAGTATAGCAACTTGTAATCCGATTAAGGTAAGTTGTGAATTTATGTATTATGTTCTCTGAGCTTCATACCTCCATTACAAATGTTTGCAAGGTTCATAGCTGCGTGATGCCTCCTAGGGCAATGCTTTATGCTCTACTGTTGATGCACAGATTTTCTTTTTAATCAGATGAAGGTATAACTCTCACGCTTCTTAAGAAATGGCAAAGTTCATGAATGAAAACCTATGTTTTCCGTTGTCTAGCAGCATGGTATTAACAATATCTTTCTGCAGGAAAAAACTTAATTTCTACCCAATGTTTCATTTTGGTTTTGCTGAATTCAAGAACAGAACTCTCAATAACATGCTTTATATTCTTTTATGAAACAGTAGAAATTTAATGCATGCACAAAGAGATCTTTAAAACTGAAGATTTCAGTTGGGAATTAAGTTAAACTTTCTCCTCAGTCCTTCCATTAAGCACCAAAAACCTTTTAATACTGGCATCAAAATCAAAACAGCAGAGCAAAACATGGGCTTGGAAGACAATCTGAGCAAAGGAATTCCTCAATGTGATTCCTGCATCTGAAACAGGTCCAAGACTTCCTGGTACCATGGGCTGAAACTCTTTCAGATCAGAGTATTAAATACTCAAATCTTCTTGCAAAGTACCGAAGCTGCCCTGGCTGTCCCTGTTGGCCCCGGATGTAAATAACTTCATGTATCAAAGGCAAGTTAGAAATTAGCCTAGCTCCAAGAAGATGAAACAATCCATAATGCACAGAGGAATACAAAGGGTGTGTTTCATTCTAAACCTCTGTATCACAAGAAGTTAACTGAAGTCAGTCGCACAACTAATTGCAGAACTAACCTCTGTCTAAGTATTCAAACACAGCACCTTCCATAAGCACTGCCATTTGAGACCTAATTGATTTTGAGACTGAAAGAAAAAGCTTTTAAGAACCAAAGTGAGTACTGGGGTTCTTAGATTTCTAAGTGACTATGATTTGAAGGCAGTTGAGGGAAACTGCATGTCTTTCATCTGTGATGCTGCCTCTTAATTAATATTCCTATTGGCACTTACAAATTGCCTTTTCTTCCTTGTTCTATTCGCTATGTTATAACCCTAAGGTTTGATATATTTTCTGCATTTAAAAAGGAAGATTTTAAAAGTGGATAAGCACACATTTGTCACCAATTTTCCTTAAAATGTGTTACTTAATTGCATTTTATGGCATTTTAAATTAATCTCAAAATGTCTGAATTTTATGCAATCTCCAAAAATACCGTATGCGTAAAGCACTCAGTGCCATGTCCCTATCTCCATGATTTACTTCACTCATTTGAGTCTAAAGAAATATAATAGATCACACTTCCAACCTTGTGATCAGTGTTGTTACTATCCTCTCAGCTCTTTCCAATTGTCTATGTTCCTAAAATAGGCCACTCACAATGAAAGCAATGCATCTTCTGTGCCTTAGATATTCAAAATTTGAACAGAATTCCACAAAGACTGAGAAATACCATGAAGACAGGACTAATAGCCTGGCATATTCTGTCATTGGTTATGAGATGATCTATGTGATTGGATTTGAAGACACTGCATTCACTCCACATTAGGACTCCCAAGTTGGGTATTGACTGTCTATCCTTTCTTCTCACATGCAGGTCACACCTGCACCTAATCCATCACTGCCCAAATTTACAGAAATATTTTCAGACATCCTTACATTACTGGGTAGTCCACATTATTTTTTTCAATGGCGTGTAGGTAGCTTTTAAAAAATTTCATCCATCATTCAGCCTGAATAAAGGGAATGGTAACCGAGTATGAGTTGACTCAAAATGTGGATGAAAAAGGGAGGATATTCAGTCTTCAGATTACACTGAAAACAACTGAAGATATCTGAAGGAAGGATAAACTATAACATGATAATGAATTGTCACCTGTTACATATACCAGGAAGCAAGCATTCATTTAAAAGAAGCAAGCATTCCTTTCATACAGAGCAGGAGGATCTCTTATCAGTAGTAAAAAAGTCCTATCAAACTAAAATATGATAATACCTTCATCATATGAATGATAAATATAAAACTAATTTTTAAGCCTTGTGCAAACATTAACTATCACAATATCTTCAAGTACAAATAATATTTCCCTTTTAATAAATTGAAAATTTTATTCAATCTAATACGCAGCCTGATGCAGTTTGCATAAGCGAAATCCAATGCATATGATAGTACCCTGTAAACCCTTCTCACTAAGAGTAGATGTAAGGAAGATAATGTGCTCTATCACAAAGTGGTCAGAACAGGTAACCTAGAAACACGGTGGAACACGGTGGTTTTCAAACTCCTTATTCATCTGGGTCTGTGTAAGAAACTGGAAAGACTTCCAGGATAATTAAGAGTCTCTGCCAAATTACAGCAGCCTCCTTGGGCTGCTCTGAGTCTTATTTACTGTTCTCATCCTGTCTTGGCATGTCACTCTGATCCCCACTGCCATCCCTGTGTGCTTGCTAATTCAGTCTTTTAAGTGCCCTCAGCATCCCCATTGCCTTGATCTTTACGAGTTTTTTAAAATCTATGTGCAGCTTTAGCTTTCTTGCCAAGCCAGTGAATAGGTGAGATCCCGCCCAAACTTTATAAACAACTTTTATGAATGTCTACCAGGAAAAAAAAAAAAAAGTATAGAGCGATTGGTTTCTTTACAACACACAGCAGACCTAAGTGGATAGTATAAATTTTGGCATAAGAACCATATCTCATCTCTTTTTCTGACCAAAAAATTTGGTCGAACTGTATATATCTTTTTTCCTCTCCCAACAGAATAAAATGGGGCTTCAGCTATTCAGACTCCAAATTTTTTTAAGCTTAATTATAATTTCTGTCTTTGCTTATCACTGATACATTTTGAAATGGATGCTCTTATTCTGCAGAAACTTAATTTATGACTGGCTTACATCATGAGGCATTCTGCCATATTAAGAGGGACTACTCTTCTGAGCACTGAGTAACGTGCATAGCTGTCTGACACATGATGCTCTGCATGTGCAGTCAGTCTGTCCTTACTGTCTTTGGGCCTATTCAATATTGTTGCTCTGAAGACACTGTCATTAGAAATGTTAAGAATTCAGTCATTCTAATGTTCGTAACTGCTGCCGTTGTTCCTACTTAATTACAAGTAGCTTTACTGGAAAAAAGGAGTCAGGTGATTAAAAATCATCCAATATCCAAGTATATCTGCAATTAGGAATCCTCTCTTGTGAAGTTCTCATAGGAAAAGTACCTAAAGCATTCCTGAAAAACTATCAAATATAAAATCTAACTGCTTTTTGCTATTTAATTAATGTGTCAGTCTGAAAGTTACACTTCAGTGCAAGTCTGAGCATCTTTTGGTTGTCGTTTTACTTGTATCACATTTGAAAAAGACACTTTTCCAAAATAATCTTTAAAATTTGTTTGCCTTGTGCTTCTTGGAAGAACAGAGTATATTATCAGCTTCCCTTTCCTGTTTTATTGTGGGTCTCTAACACAGAGTTTAGAACAAGGTCAGCAAGGAGTTCAGAGGCAATTGGGTCCCTGCAAATTTTTCTTTCTTTAAAGTTGACTACATTTCAGATCATTTTTTAAGTATTCTATCAGTTGTCCGTAGTTGTGGTTTAGTGATGATAGCTGGAAAAATTGATAAAATGAAATTTCTGTTTCTTTGCTTTTAAGTGAAACTCCAGTATCTATTACACCCACCAAAAAAAGAACTGCCTAAAAAGAAGTAGGCTCCAGAGTAGCCCAAGAGCTACGTCATAAACCTGGTAGTTAGAGGTGTTCCTGCAAAAGAAACATGAAGTTGTTATTCAAAAGACCTCCCAGCCCTTCGAGCCATTCCAAAAGAAAGGTGAGTGTATTCAGGTACCTTAATATATCAGGGTGATATTGTCCCTCCTAACTTGCTGGTGTCTACACAAGTTAGATGTCCCACTAGAGCTAGAGAGGATCTAATCAATGACATTTGAGGGACAAGGTAATCAAAAATGGGTCTATACTTTAAGTATGAGGTTTATCATATATCTGGAGTCTGCAGTTCTAATAGCTGTCCCATTGGGCTGGGGACTTGTGGGAGCAAACAGTATGAAGTGAAGCAACCCTTTCTTCACATTCTATAAACCACGATGGCCTTGTGGCCTATTACAGCTGTTGATATTTTTCCAACTACATGACTTCGTTAATAATAAATACACTTCTTTGTTGAGCATCTTAGTATTATCTTTCCACAGCACACTATTAAACAGTATTTAGTAAGATTTATGTCAGTTGTGCAAGATCTAGTTTTCATTTCCTAAAGATGAATTTTCAGACTGTCAAAACCATAATAGGAAGACCATAACAACATAGGTATTGACCCCTGTGCCTTTTCTGCAGCTGACCTATGATGACTTGTCCTGTCCTTGAAACTTCAAGAGGAAGTGGCCAACTCATGCCTTCTCATTTCATTCTTTCAGGGCATTGCTTGGCTTGAGAGCTAGCAGGAAATCTTTCCTTTCTCCATGAGTCTGTTGTGGGATAAGGCCGCAGCAAGCCCAAACAAAGAATGAGCTCTAGATTACAAGGATAGCTGTACAGAACAGCCTTGGTGTGGTTTTGCCATGAGGTGTACGACGTATCAGACACATCCCCTGCCTTTGAGCAGAAGAGGTGTTTTAGTTCGGGACAAAATCCGGAGCCCATTTTGGAAAGATAGCTGAAGCTCTGTTTAATGGCTGGAGACTATTAGACATTTAGATGTAGAATGAACAAAGATGAAATGTTGTGATATATCTGTCTTTTCCATGTCATAGGCCTAGAGTTAAGGCATCTGAGAGGTTTCAAGGATCACAATGCTAGATTAGGAGTGCTCACTTAGTATCTAACTCCAATAACATACACTGCAAAGAGCTTTGAGGTATTCTAATAATCTAACCTGACATAAAAATAACAAACTTAAAGCATGTCACTTCACAAACTTCACTAGAAATTCAAGCAACAACAATTCAAAGGTATAATATAATGAATATTCTCAGTTTGTTTTAAATCTCGCATTGGCTGTTGAAAAAAGGTGCATTATAGAAAATGCTTGCTTTACACTTTTGCTCGGTTATTAAAAAATTGCCAGTAAAAATAATAACCGAGTGTAAAATTCTCATACCAAAAAACTAATTAAAGCTGCAAGAAATGGTAGTATTCCACTCTCTTTTAATAGAAGAGCCTGTGCATTTCCTTAAATTCAATTTCATTATTTCATAAATTCCTTTACTAAATTTGACAATCCATCACATCTTCTAAAATGTTCAGTGAGCTTGTGAGAATATCTAAACTTCCCATGATCAAACATAATCTGTTTATTTAGAAATAAAAAATAAAAATAATAAATCTGTTCTCTCCAGTTTTTCTATTTGTCCATCATGAAAGGAAAATAGTTTAACAGGAAACATGTAACAACCAAAAATTCCAGTTAATTAGTGTTCCTGTGCCCTCTTTTTCTTTATGAGTCTTTCCAAAGTCTGCCTCTTCTTTAAGTTTTCACTCACTTAGAAACCAAGGAAGGTCAGACTTCACGGTCATTTTAAGTTGCACAGATAAGGCATACCAAGACCTAAATAAGTGGGTTTCTTTTCCCTAGGTAGCTTCAGAGGTTAGAATCAGATCAAGTTAGAGAACTCTTTCTCACTCATCTTTTTATCCATTATTTTTTGTCATATTATTGCACAAATGATTTAGCCACAAAACATGAGACAAAATTTGCCAAGCTGCATTTTGATGTCACAGGCCAAACCAAAACCTAAGATAAGAAAAAGTCCATTGTACAAGTAGCAGAACCTTCACAGTAGCATATAAATTTTTACGAGTGCTCCAAAAAATATGTGGTCTATATAGCCTCTTCTAAAACAAAATTCTGTACCTGCCATACCATGGCTTTCTCATATAACTTATGACACATTTTGGTCACTCCTATAGATTGTTTTGATACATGGATAATGATTTCTACCACATCCAAAGGATATATTCAAAAGTATATTTAAGTATTTCTATCTTCATTTTGACTGAGGTTTTATTTTTGCTTCTCTGTTTTTCTCAGTCAATATACTACAATTGCTATCTGTTTATTTAAATTACTGTCCTCAATGTTCTTTCCCTGTACAAATCTTTACATTCCATTTTCTTTACCAAATGGAGATATGGATATGCCAAACCATTTCTTTCCAGTGCCACACTGCAGTTGTATGCAGGAAGCATACTAATTTTCCCAGACTATAAAAAAGTTATTGTAGGTATTTTTCTCCATAACACCTCTTTGTTCACAAAACCTATCCTGTTCTTATGAGTCTCAGAAAATGGACACAGAGTGCACAGTGACATCCAAAAGCGATTTCATGGAAACTCCGCACTTTTCACTGCGTTTTTTAACTTGCCTTCCTTTGGAAATTAGGTTTACACAATTACATAATTCTTGTCCTCAGCCCCAACAAATCTTGAGCCTGTTGGACCATTTCATCCTGCTTTTAGCTGAGTGCCAGGCTGCTCCAAGTTAATACTTTCCAACCAATTTAGAGAAAATTGCTGGCAAGGTACAGAAGAAAGCACAGATTTGAGTCTATCGCTAAGGGGATTGAAGAAATAACAACTCTCATCATTTACATGATGCAGAGGCCTGGCAGGGAGTATTATACATAAGTTTGAACAAAACCTAATACATTTTCTTGGCCCAGCCAGAACAGTTAGGGATGTTAGAGGAACATAAATGTGAGAAGAGTAAGCTAGCAGGTGTTGGGAGGGTGAAAGCAGCTGAGGAAGGGGAATAGGCGACATGGGAGAAATCTGAGTCACATGAATAGTTTTAGGAAAGTGATAGAAGGGATGTGGAAGGATTACTTCTGTGCATGGAATGCAGAGTGCAATGGCAGGGAGGCAGGAAGGGTATGTGGGCTATATGGACACAGGACAGACACAAGAATTTAAAAATCTGTGTTAAATCAGTGGAAGGACATCAGCAGAAGATTCACTGAGTGGAGCTTTGGGAGTTGCATTGTGAAGTACAGTTATATTTCTGCCAAACAGTTATCTAAAACAGATTAGGGAATCAAGAATAGATCTGACCGTGCCTTGGAAATAATATATGTGGAGAATTGCTTATAATCAGCCTATTCCTATGAGAAAAATATTTTTTCAAATGAAGATGCAAATGATGTGACCAAGAGGGCAGATCTAACCACTTCCTGCATATTTTTAATTCTTTCGGGAAGGGGCCCAAAGCCCCTATACAGTGAAAATCATATGCTTTTTATACTAATGTTTAGAATGACTTCTCATTAAAGTATATTCTGAGTCAACAGTCAATGTAGTTATTTTTAAAGACTTCAGTGATGTTTGAGATTTAACAAATGGATATTCTTTGCAGAGTTCAGTGTGGAGATTTACAGGCTAGAAATAAAACTAGTAAACAGCAGTATGATAAGCCTGAGAGATGAATTCAATTTTAAATTAAGGACCTCTGGCCAGTACTTCCTCTAAGCATGAAACAAACTCACTAGTTTTTAACAGCAATGTATATAGTATACAGATAGTGCACCACCCCAGGTAAATAATCCAGCAGTGGCATGACATAAAGCTAAGTGAGGATTGACCACAAGGACAGACCAATTTCAGATGGTGTGGTAATGGTGAGATACTTCCAGCAATAGCCTAGCCCAAGTTCAAATCTGTACTATATATAAACACTTATGACAGAGACACTAACAAAATTTAAACTAACCAGTGATTCTTTTACTCCTGCTGTAGCTGTAAAACTACACCTCAGTACAACAGTGAGGATGAGAAGCAGAATTTGTAATGATGGGGAGTCTGAGTACATTTCAGTTCTTTCACCAAACAGCCAGCACTGAGTGGCCAAATCTCTCTAGTCATTGTTTCCCACATTACCTCAATGTCAGGCACTGGCAGCATAGCATAGCTCAGGGTTGGGACAGCAAATGGTAAGAAATTTAGGCTTGGAGATGTCCTGTACCACTTGTGGTCAGGGCTACAGACATGGGAACAGCAATCTTGCAGTGCAAGCTGAGTCATGATGCTCCTAAGTTCTGTAACTGTAGGAAAGTAGCTGAGGATACATTAGGGGGTTAAACAATGAATAATAAGCATGTGCATGATTATTGGAAATAGTACACGTAAAAAAAATTTCTGAGAAGGTAACTTGAAACAGAAGGTATTTTTGGGAGCTGAGAAAGGAAACAAGAGAAAAAAGAAGCCTGGAGCAAGGGTGCCCATAAGCTCTAGGGCCCTGCAGGTAAAGTGAAATTTGTGCCTATCTCTGTATGAGGGTGTCTTGTAATATAACAAGGTGAGACCACACCATTCACCTCTCAAAACTGGGAGCCTACGGCAAACTGCCCTGCTCACCCCACAGTATCCCCCAGGTGGCCTTGGTATAGAATCAAAATAAAAGAAAAAATGTATATGCGATGCAAAAAATACTGTTCTCTACTTTCCTAAGGCTGAAGAAGGTGTATCGGATGCAGAAAAGTATTCTGTAACTGAGAATCTTTTAAACTGATGAACAAAAAGATGGAGGCAAGATTGCCTCTAAAGCCATTAAAAAGGGGAAAGTGCTTAAAGGTGAGAGGTTTTTCAAAGCCTGCTGAGTACAGAAGAAATGCTTATTTTTAACAATTTTAAATTGAAAACTAACTTTAAATGAAGAGACAGAGAAGTTATTGTTATTTCACTGCTCAGGGAACTCATATGCTTTGTACTGGAAGTTGAGATGCTAAATTACACTGCTTCCATACAGTCACTGGAGACTCCCAGCAACTCCCAGCTTTACCTGGTTATTCTGCTAGAGTAGGATGCAGTAGCATATCATAATCTGGGAATTCTTGGCACCAATATTAACTGTTGTGCCCACATCTCCTGTATCTGTGCTACTCCAGATGTACAAATCCATTGAAAACCCACAGACCCTTCAGATGAGGCTTTCATTGCTTTGTAAATATTCCTAAATTACACAAATATCTCTTTCTATCAATCACCTCTTCTAATTCAGTGCTATAGAGCAACCTTAGGAAAAAGCAAACACAACTGCATTCCAACAATTCCTGCCTTTAGCTAAACAGGCATCTGCTTCTATTCTCTTGCTAACTACAAAGTAACCATAAGGAGTGCTAGACCTCAGCTGAAAAAGATTTTTTTTTTAAGAGAAATAATTTAAAAAGAGAAAAAAGGAAAAAATAAGGGAAGAAAGAAAAAAAAGAGTAAGAAAATACCATTCCCACTTTCTTTTATAAATGTGCTCTACTTATATTTTAGCCACAACTGACGAATAAGCATGGAGGTTATGGAATTTGATTAACACAACATGCAAAAGAATGTAATATATTTTCATTTTCTTGAGAGGTATATTGCAAATTTTTTTTGGCAGTACAGTGCTTAAAGCATAGCACGCTTGCTTTTACCTCAAAACCTAAGGTAACATAGTTAACATAATAATTTCATCCCAAACAGGCAGGCAGTAAATATAAATTATCATTTAGACATTTCTTACAGACACCCACAGATAAATATCATACAATTATTAATAAAAAAGGAGATAACATATGAAGAAAATAACAAAATTCCATTTTAGCTGTTGGAAGTTGTTTCTATATGGGCTTTTGCTACAGTGTTTCAGAAGATAAAATCATGCTTTGTTTAGTCTTAGGGCTAGGAGTAATATAAAATAAGGGTCGAAGCTTAAAAATGTGGCCTTGTTCTTATTAGTGTTTTTCTTAATATCCAATAGGGGGAAAAAAAAGGTAGTTTAAAGAAATTATTGAATTATAATAAACTGGCATATTTGGGATAAGATACAGCAATTTCACAGAAAGTTATATTTATAATTAGTAGGCACCCAGTCATAATTAATTACAAGAGTAAAAAGATGAAAATAATATTCCACTTAGTTATTATATACCAGAATCCTGGATTTGGGGATGAAAAATTACTAGGATATGTAGACTGAAGGAGAAGTTTAGAGAATACAGAATGAAAGCGATGCCACTGAGGGAAAATACGTAACTTGCGTAACACAAAACATACTGTGGAAAGGAAAAGCGCTTGTATCTGTGTAGCCTCTGCAAAGCCATAAATGAAAGTGTCTGCAAACATACATACCCATTTGACATCCCACATTCCAGAACTCTTGAGGATTATAATTCGAAGAGGTCGCTCTTGTTCCTTTGGGATAGATTCTTGTAATGAATCTTGAAGTATGTCCAACAAACTCTCTAGCTGAAAAACAGAATGGTAAAACCTTCATAAGAAAAACTTCATTAATAAAGAGATCTCATTTGAATAAATAATAATAAAAACATAATAATCTGATCCGGCAATTTTAATTTTTTTTTTTTTACACATTAAGAATATCACAGGAATGTATTTCTATTTTAGGACATTTTAACGCATCTTAACATTAGTATATGGGCCACTCTGAGATATGGCTAAAATCCTATTTTAAAACATTAATACTTTGTGTATATTTCAAGCTGATAGTATTTTTGTGTATAGTGCAGACTTCTGTCAAATGTTCAATAACCAAGAATCATTCCTTGATGGAAATATTCTGTTTCTTCACCTGTTTGTTAGGTAAATATATGAATTTTACACTAATGCTCACTGCGTTCTCCTCGAAAAATAAGACACAGGAAATTGGTGAAAAAATAAAACAGGAAATTGGTCAAAAAGCCCACTCATTCCTTAATACTTTAATATGAAAAAAAAATCATCCTAAGATGATCTTGAGTTGCTTGCTGGTTTGAGGTTTCAATAAAATGACCGAATAATCACCTTAAAACCAGTGAACAGTGCATTTCTAAAAGACGCCTAATTAGTTCCTTTATCATCTTCAGAAGGTGTTAACTATTCCAGTGAGTTGATTTTCTTCCTCCTAGCAGTGTTCTGCCCCACAAAAGCATGAACTATGCTGATGTGGAAAACTTCAGATTACTTCTATGGACACTATTCCTGTTTAGTAATTAAATAGAAAGCTTTACATTTCCAGGGTCATCCCTCTGATCTTTTCCATCCTCCCCTCAGCCCCTTTTATTTATTTATTTATTTTTCTTAGAACTACTTTTTTTGTTCACTGGATTGCTAGAGGGACCAGAGAGGACTCGTGACTGTGGATGGCTGTCAAAAGCTTCTTTGTTCTGACGCCTCAGCACCATTCACCTAATCAGCTATTGAGTCATCTCCACAAAGTGGTGGATGGCAGCTGGGCTGGCCCTGAATGAATGGACCTGTGGCAGGTTTCATTCTCATGGTCAGTGATTGCTGTTCTTAACATTCCCCTAAGGCTGTTGGCAGACAGCTGGAGTTAAAACAGCAGAGGCTGCACTGTATTGGCTGCACCAAATGGAGACACTTCAATACAGAATGAGTTTTGAATAATCCAGCTTGGCTGGTATGAAAGATCTGGTCCAATGGAGCAAACTGCCTGCTATAGGCTTTACTCATTCCGTCAATGCGGGTTCTCTTATCTGCAGTTATCATCAAACCTGGGCTACTGCATGCCCAACTCCAGTGAGTACTACAGGCTATACGTCGAGGGGGGTGAAATCTATTCCACGTATTTTTAAGTATGGACTGTAACTTCTAACTTATTTGATGCAGAAAACAATGAATCAAAAGCTATTCATACATTTCATATTCTCTGTTACTATGTGTTCTTATAAAACTGCATGAAATCAAAGCAAAGCTGAATTTCAATTTTCCTCACAAAACCAACTGAAATACAAAAATGCAATGCAAATTACAAGGTATTTCTAAAACAGTGTTATAAAACCAACCAAATAAAATCGGACAGCATGCATTTCATAAAATTTTAACCCTACCAATGCCTAAGCAGTGAGCCATAGCAACATTGTAACTTTTATATGATTAAATCAAAAGAAATTACCTGAATGTTTCACTAATCTTCGTGCTTTAACCTCTCCAATTGAATTATTTTCATAGCACTTTTGATTATCCAGGGAATGCTCAAAGCTCACAAACTTCTGCGATTTGGTATAAATCACAAGGTCGGACAACACAATGGCAATTTTTGCCTTCTTTACCTAATAATCATAAAATAAAGGAAGAATACAGAAACAACAATAGCACATATTTCATTATTATTATTAA
The DNA here is from genome assembly GCA_009769605.1 of Bucorvus abyssinicus. Lineage (NCBI taxonomy): Eukaryota > Metazoa > Chordata > Aves > Bucerotiformes > Bucorvidae > Bucorvus > Bucorvus abyssinicus. The sequence goes on from CM020025.1 coordinate 69,936,056, forward strand.
CAATTCAGCAGAAATTGAAATAATTTTGATTGCACAAAGCATGGGAAAATGTGTCACAATTAATGAATATTTGAGCTTAAGATATGACTTCTGATAGTGAGATTTGATCCAGTCAGAGGCAATTAAGGTTATAGTATCTATGCTCATCACAGCAGTTGTAGGCTGAATGAAGAGATGCTTGCAATGCTTCCTAGCAATCCTAGTGTTCTCTTGGACACCTTTAGCATTTCCCTGCTTCTGAGACTGGTATGTAAATTCACATCACTTTTCATGGCTCTTAACATAAAGTACTAGAAAAGGTATGCTGGTAGGCAGTACTTGGAGGAAAAAAAAAAAACCAGGCAGGAGAATCTATAGAACAATAGCACAAACCCAGCTACAATATGTAGAATACCAAGAGAATATTTTACCATGCCAAGCAAATCAATCCAAGTATTGCTCTGAAATGAGGAAAACTCTGTTCTTCTTAAGATAGAAAGTTCTTTGGACAAAGACTTTATTCAGTATTGCTCCATTACCAAAGAAAACAAAAGAAAAGGCTGCTATACATTGAAGTGACTGAAGTTTTACCACCGTCTTATCTCTTAAACTGAGGTACTATGTGACCTCTTCATTTTATTTAGGATGAACTTGTGAGCTAATCAGTGGTAGTAGCCAGCAAAGAGCTGATGATGCTAATAATGGTTACATTCCTTTAAAGCTTTTGAAGGCAAATTCTCATCTAACAAAATAATAGGGATTGGCTGCTCGTGGTGCTCAAACTACGCAAAGTTTAAGTGCATTAACTATTCTGGGGCTATGGCCCATGAGGAGCAGTAGGAGTTCATTACCACAAAACTCCTGAATAATACAGCTCTCTGGATAGGGAAGGCAGTGGCACAGCCAAAGCCGACAGCATCACCAAGGTATCTTGGCTGTTAACTCTAATACTCTCCCAGCCTCCAACAGAGTAATAGAGTGGGACCTCAAGATAGATACACCCACTTCAATAGAGTGGGACCTTGGAAAACATTTTTTCTCCTCTGCCTATGAATCATGACTAGACATACATTTTTGCTGCTGTTGATCAAGATGTGTGTGGTATATGTTCTGGTCTGTAACATGATGTTACCCAAATATGTGACCCTATTATCTGGAAATTTTCCCTGTTCAAAGAGGACTCCAACCTTCCCCAGAACTTGGCTTAATATCTTTCTATATCAGATTGAAAGAGAAAGAAGCAAAGATCTTGACCTTATCACTTGAAGTAAAGAGACACAGAGGAAGAGACATTGCCTCTCAGCAAAAACACTGAGCCCTGAGGAGCACTGCCAGTCTATCCATATTCAGATAATCAGAGCATAATGTGCAAAAGTGATGGGATACTGGATGTTTCCCTGTCTGCTTAAACAGTTTGAACCCTGATGGAGAAACAGATTTTCATGGCAGAGAATTGCTACTTGGTTTAAAAAATTAGTAAGTTCAATTTGACTATCAAAAAGAGGATTACATCCAGTTATTACACTCTCTTTCAGAAATAGTACTGTTAAGTCTCTACATGATAAATGTAAAAATCCTTTTTCTATTAAAAGTGCTTAAAAACATTTTAGGGCAAGCAGAACTCTACACATAATTGCGTGCACAAATCCAGAAAAGAAGAAAATAGGGGAATGGGAACTCTTTGAAATCTCTAAGACAAACTGGTGGATTGTGGGAAGAAATAGTTAAGTCTGTCCTTCATCATCAGGAACTGATATGAGTGCGCTCCATGTATAGCTCCAGGAGGGTCTTGAGACCAACAAGCATTTGGGTAACTTTATCTTAGATCTAATGTGGTATTGAGCACCTGGCACAAGCACAAGGCTTGAAAAATGCAGGTGGTGTGTGGGAGGGGAGCACAGGGAAGGGTTGCATTTTAGATGGGTACTAAAATATGCACCAGCTTGGAGTGTCTAGTAAGAATCAGGAAAACTCTGAAACTTGAGTTAAAACATATTATTTCAAAATACATTGCCATGAGTAATTTTAAAGCCTACCTTTTAAATTTAGTCTCTATTTGAAGACAATATGTTCCTGTGTTTAAAAAAAAGAAACAAACAAACAAAAAACCTGGCATACATCTATGTGATGAATTCAATTGAGACAAAAGCTACCTTTGCCTTTTTTCGAGGAGTAGTTGGTGTATATCCTCTTTTCCTTTTCAAGGAATCGCCCTTTGGGTAAAGAGGAGCTTTTTCAGCAGTTTCATCTTCATCATCGGATAAATATTCAAATTCGGAAAGTTCTTCTGTCTCACCACGACTGTCAAGCTCTCTCCTGAGCATACCTTCCTCAATTGTTCCAACTTTTTTATTTTTTATCAGAATTTTGAATTTTAATGCCTGTAGAAAAGAGGTTTAAACAGTAGTAACTAGGATTATGTATGGATTGGTCGAAGGTTTTCATATCTAGGTATTGGTTAACCCTATTCAAAGCTGTTTATTAAGTATAATGAAGTGAGGTAACACAATGAAGTGAAGATAGGTATCAGTGAGGCAGAAGTCAAAAGCAAATAAACCAAACAGAATCTGGGGATCAAACTACAAAACAAAAATGTGAATATCTGACCCCATGACAGGAAAAAAGGCTCTCTGTGACAAAGGTACACAGATGCTGAAACTGTGAGCAAGGTTAAGGTCGGAAGTTAAGTCAGTGTCAGGGGTGATGGCCAGATAAGACATAGGAAGTATATATTTTTACCTTGCAGAATTCATTTTTACATATAGACCTATAGACATGTATCTGATATTAATATATTAATTTGAAATTTTTTTTACCTATCATTGCAGCTGCTGGAAATTTACCCTA